>JASAMX010009065.1:0-26557 GCA_030248175.1 Microlaimidae sp. YZB2_3 | reverse complement strand
CCTCCCAAGACCGCCCCTCCCCAAATGAAATCCTGGAAACGCCACTGAGACACCCCCCTGGCTACGCCCATGTATGTATATAATCTTTAATTAAATATAAGATTATGGATTTAAAAGTTTGTAATACTTGACTTTGACTTTATAATCAAGACAATAAAATAATTACTATTCTATTATTACGTAATTATTAAAAAAACTATGATTTCTAATCTAATTATAAGAATATATAAACACATTATTATTAAAAGAATTAAAAAATAAAATTTATAAGTTGCAATAAGGTCTTATTTTAATTTTACACAGTTTTAAAGCATTTATAAGCTTGTTTTACGCTTTTTTACGCGTTTTAAGCCCATTTTAAGGCAGCGCGGAAATATTGGGTACACCCCCCTCAAAATTTGGGTCTTGTCAGACACCCCCCTAAAATTTGACCTCCCCCCAACAAAATCCGAGAGGCTGCCCACCTACGTCTATGACTATAATAACACATAAATAAATAATTATGAGCTTAAGCTATTTATTTTGAAAATTTTTGACAAAACTTAAAAAAAACATTTTGGGGGAAAAGGTATATTAAGAAAAAAGTACAGCTGCCGGAAGTAGGCACTCGAAATTGTGGGTACCTTTGCAAAACTCAATTTTTAGCGTTTTTACTACTGACTGGGGCCACAAAAATTTTATAAAGAGTGGTCGGTTCGGTAAGTAACCATAGTTAGACTTAGACAGGAAAGAGGGTCAGCGATTTGTACTCAAAAAAATTGTGGCACCCCTTTTTTAACTTTGAGGGTAGCCCGGACAACCATCCCTTTCTAATGAGGGGATGTTCAGCTACCTATATTATAGGTACTATTTTTTGAAGTGAGGGATTGAAACGACCAAAACTAATTTTTTACCTCGTTTTAAATTATGCTTTTCAACGATTTTTAATATATCTTAAATTTTTCAACAAATATTTATTTTAACTCAAAATGAAACTTTTCAATTAAACTTACAGATTTTTCCATTTTTCTTTGCAAATAAAGACATGTGATTATTTTTCAACATTACTCCCGCTTTACCAACGTAAAAAGATGTTTTATTTATATCTAAATAAAAAAATAAATCATGTTTTACGTAAAAGTTAAACGGAAATGTATATTTTTTAATTAAAAAAATAATGTGAATTGATAAAAATTTTGTAAGAACTTATCTTGTCTAAAAAAATGCAAAGGTTATCTTTATGCTGCTGGGAGCTATAGATAGATAATATGCCACTGCCATACCCAGACATGTGCACGGTCTGGAAATGCCCACCCCGTTTTATTGGAGGATTTGCCCCTCCCCGCCAAAAAATGAAAAGGTACCCTAAAATTATGACGCCATTTTTGACCTATGATGACGCCATCGTCGCAAATTTTTTGCAGTTTTTAGTCTATTTCAATGGATTTTAAGCCATTTTAGATCTATTTTTACCTTATTTTCGCTTTTTTGTGCTTTTTTTTCTTTTCCCTTCCTTTTTTCTCTTTTTTCCTCTTTTTTCCCTTTTTTTTCTTTCCCCCCTGCTTGCCCTCCCTCGTTTCAAAAAAGTTTCCCCCCGTGCCCCCACCCCGTTTTGGAATTGCCCTCCCCCCGAATAAAACCCCGGGGGGCAGTGCACAGATCTGGCCATACCGCCTAGAACCCTTGGTGCTCTTATCGGGTGCACAAAATCGACAGTGCCAAAGAGAAAAAAACATAACCTAACAATAACCACAACTGCACTAAGCTAAGATTAAATTAAAACCAGGAAAAAATAAATTACAGCTAAACTCAAATTTAAAAATGTAATACATAAAAGCTGTTACGTATAAATTTAGCGAAGATTAAGAATTGGAGTAAGTGTAGTAAGCATAGGTGAGCACGGTCGGGGAAGCTAGGGGGGTGGTTACCCGGGGTAAATCGTATTTTGAATTCTAGGAGAGGGGTCCCAGGGGGGTCCGGACCCCCCCTAGCTTTTTAGGGAGGTCAACCCGGGATTCGAAATTTTGAAATCTAGAGGGGGGTCAGGTGGGGCCCGGTGTCCAAAGCAAAACAGTTTTAAACCATAATAACTTTAATAATTGTTCTTTTTATATGATAATACTACATTTTATTGAATACAAAGCCATATTCATGTATAAAAAGGGTGTAAAAGCATGAATATGTGATGAAAATTCACGTTTTTGGAAGAAAATTTAGTATAAAAAAGGTACCTAAAATTTTTCCGAGGGGGGAGGGTCAGATTTCAAAATCTAGAGGGGGGTCAGGGCCAGGGGTAAAAAATTCGGAAATTTGGGGGAAGGGGAGCCCCCTCCCTAGATTTTCGTCTAGGGGGGCCCTAAAATTTTTAAGCTAGGGGGGGGGGGTGGACCCCACCCTGCCCCCCCCCCCTTTCTCACCTTTGGTAGTAAGTAATTTTAGCGAAAATTAAGAAATTTTAAGAATTGGAGTAAGGGTTAAATAAAAGTATTAAACATTTACTAACCAGCAAATAACAAATACATACAAAACCCATGAAAGTATTACCCTAACAGTGACAAACTCTTTAATATTGCCAGTGCCAAAATTATCTAAAAGTTAACAGTGTCAAAATTGGGGCAGATTGGACAAGTATGAGAGAAAAATCTTTCACTTGTCCCACGGCAAAAGCAAGTTTGCGGAAAGGCCCCTTCAGCCAGAGTAACTCATCTACTTTTATCTGGGCTTGAGAACAGCCTATTTTCAGGGACGTAGCCAGAGTTTCATTTTGGGGGGGGAGGCGGATTTTAGTACAAAAAAAAATTTCGGGGGGGCGGAGCCCCCCCTTAATTTTTGAAAACGTTAAAAAAGCAGGGATAAACGTAGATAAAGCTGTATAATACACTGTTTTTGGCCTAATAACGTATTGTCTAATGTTTTTAGCGGTAAAAACATGTTTTCTTAGTTAAAAATTACATAAGCACACATTGGCAGAGCCTGGATTTTACAAAAAAGGAATTTAGAGACGTTAGTTTCAGACCCCTTGGCTAAACCCACATTGTAAACCAAAGCACATGAGCAGCATCTCGGCTCCATGTTTTCTAGGGTACCTACCTATATGAAAAAAAATCCGAGCCAATGTTATAGGCGGCAGGAAAATTTAGGAGGGGGGAGGTACATAAATCAAACAATATGATTGTTTGTTTTGCTTTCTGTGTAGTACTTATTACTTATAAAAATTATTGTACTAACTTTGAAATAACATTAGCATCAGGCGACATAAATAACGAGATATATATGTATGTATACTATAGAAAGTGACCGCTGAGCAAAGCGAAGCGGAACAAATTTTTGGTTTTTGGGGGTCCATTGGGGTACTAAAATTATTTTAAAGTTTGGCGCCGAGCGATTAGCGAGGCGCTAGAAAATTTTGAATTTTTAGCCTCTGAAAACCCCCAAATTTTACTATCTGGCGACCATTTCGGGGGGGAGGGCTGTCGCCCCCCCCCGCCCAACCCCGTTCCTTATTTTTCCTCCTGTCCGACCGTTTCGGGGTTGGGGGGCGGCCGCCCCCCCCCCTGGCTACGTCCCTGCCTATTTTTGAAGTAGTGGTATTTTGCTGAGGCTGCAAATTTCCACCTGTAAAAAATAGGGCGAGATATCACACTAATCTTCAAACCTGTACCACTAACTAGATGTAGTGTCTTACTGAGATATTATTATTATCTTATTTACAAATAGTAATAAGTAAGGCCAGGATTTGTAGCACCTAGAAACCTATCTTATCATGAGGCACCTAGAAACCTATTTTACTAGTGGTAGTGTTTTTTGACTGTAAGACTCTATAATTAGTAAGGCCAGGATTTTTATCATCTAGAAACTTGTATATACCACTAGATGTAGTAATGTTGTGTCTTACTGAGGCTGTAAGTGTCTACAAATAGCGATAAAGCCTAGGATTGTACTCCAAAATTACTACAAAATGCAATCATTTTTGTTTGATAGTCTTTTTAAAGGAAAACTATAATTAATCATAGGTTAGAAAGGGGGCCAGGGTTGGGTCTACCCCCCCCCTAGCCTAGTCTCGAAATTTTGGGACCCCCTAGACGAAAATCTGGGGGACCCCTCCTCCTTTCAAATTTTCGAATTTTTTAACCTCTGAACATCCTCTAGAATTTGAAATCTGACACCCCCTCCCCTCTCGGGACAACTTTAGGTACTTGTTTATACTAAATTTTCTTCCAAAACGTGAATTTTTAACACATATTCAGGTTTTTACACCTTTTTTACACCAGCAGAATATTGCTTTTTACTCAATAAAATGTAGTATTATCCTATAAAAAGAACAATTACTAAAGTTATTATGGTTTAAAATTGTTTTGCTTTGGACACTTGACCCCCCTTTAGATTTTAAAATTTCGCACCCCGGGTCGACCCCCGTAAAAAGCTGGGGGGGTCCGGAACCGGACCCCCTGGGACCCCTCTCCTAGAACTCAAAATTCGATTTACCCGGGTTAACCACCACACCTCCACTCAACCCCCCCCCCTTAGCTGCCAGGCCCGTTCTCACCTATACAATTAATAAAAATTTATTTTAGGACCATCTCATAAAATTATAAAGCTACCTTCCACAAGTTTTTTTTAATATTTCCAGGAAAAAAATTTAATCAGGCTTAATGGAGTTAGGTACTAAAGTTAGCCTGATTTAATTTTGGCCTTTATTGGCATTTTGACTAATATAATATGGAGTTTAAAAGTAGGTAGGAGCTTATGGCTAATTTTCTTATCAGAAGTAGTTGGAACACTTATATAATTAAGTGATCAGATATAATGGAGAGAGTTTTACGGTATTTAAGCATTACTTTGAAATTTTTCCGTCTTCAGAGGCTTAAAAAACCGCGAAAATTACGATTTTTTAACGAGAAAATGTTCATGTAAACAATCTCTAGGTTTTCTAAATTTTCGAGTTCTTTTTGATGGAATATATATGTCAAAATTATAAACAAAAACTTTTTTTATAACCGATTGTTTTTATAAGTTATGCATTTGATATTTTTGATATTTGGTCGTTTTTATTAGGTTTGCCAACTCTTTTAAGACTATTAGGGATGAGCTCGGATGTCGTTTTTTGACATCGGAGAATGTCGATGCTAATTTTTGCAAAAAGAAATCCGCGAATGCGGATGAATGTCTATTACATGTATTCTCAATCGTTTTTACTTCTACAGTATTTTTGAAAGAAAAAAAACAAATAAAAAGCGCTGATTTTAGCTAAAAAGCGTTTTTATTGCAATTTTTAAAATTTTTATAGCTAAAAAACTTAGTCAGACTTTAAAACTTTAGTTTAGTGAAGGTAAAAAATTAGGTACCTGTTAGCTAATTTAAATGTCAGGAATTTTTTGTATATTTTGAAAATTTTAATTATCTGCGGATGTGAGTTTACAAATTTGCGGATGCGGATGCTGTCAAAAACAGTGCGGATGTCCGCGGATGCGAATGTTGGAAACATCCAAACTATAAACTGACTGAGGTGACAGACAACCTTTTCTACATAGAAATATTTGTGTTGGTGTATAATATACCTCACTAGGATGATGTAAAAATGAAACTATTAAGGTTAGTAATTAATATTTAGCAGACAACTAAGAAAAGAAGCAAACATAAGACTAAACATAAACTTATATTATGGAAACAGTATTCTGTCAATCGACACAAACAGAACAGCTTACCAATGTTACTCTGTAGCATTGTTTAACAAATTGATAGTGTGAGCTTCAGAGATGTAATTTTTTTTAAAAAATTTTCGCGCTTCGTTACGCTTGGCGCCTACTTAATTTAAACAAGTCTATATAAATACAATAAGTTGGAAAACGGAAAACGTGGTAGGAAATTGCTGTCTAGGCAAATTTTTATTTCGTTTTTTTTTTCGCGGAAAATTTTGTGGACCTTTTTGGGGGTCAATTGTGTTACCAAAACTATTTTATAGTTTGGAAAATTTAAATTTAGAAAGTTTGGAATTTTTAGCCTCTGAAAACCCCTAAAATTTACCAATAAAACGGGGAGGAGAAAATCCTCTAATAAAGGAAGCGGGCAGTTCCAGACCGTGCACAGGTTTGAAGTTATTTATGTATTTAAATTTACAAATAAAAAAATTCACTGACCGTTTTGTTTTATAAATGACGCTGCTTTCAAAATATCCTGCACTAAAATTTCCGACTTTGGAGGACAAATTTCTATTATCTGCTCCAAGTTTTCCTTTAAATAACCAGTTAAATAATCGCCTGTAACAGCGGTAATTTCAGGTGACGTCAACTTCTAAACAAAAATAGTTTAATAAATGAATAGCATTTTGATTTTGTTTGTTTTAGAATTGGACTTGTTTTAGTGCTTGCCTTTTGCATAATCTGCCTTGGAAAAGTAGGTTTAGACAATGCAAGAACAACAACAACAAACAACACCCCATATTTTAACAAAGTGTCAGTTTATTCATCCAAGC
Organism: Microlaimidae sp. YZB2_3; assembly: GCA_030248175.1. Classification (NCBI taxonomy): domain Eukaryota; kingdom Metazoa; phylum Nematoda; class Chromadorea; order Desmodorida; family Microlaimidae; species Microlaimidae sp. YZB2_3. The sequence continues at coordinate 20,106 of JASAMX010009065.1, read as the reverse complement.
CGACGTACTTAGTTTCCAACCATAGTTGGACAGTTTTTCGAATTTTCAAAGGGAGGGGGAAGTATTCCCAACCCTCTAAAATGTTAAGAAATGTCCAAAAAAAAACTGGGATATATACTAAATATCAAATAATTTAGGAGGGGTGTCCGGGGTATTTAATTCCCACAGGAAAAGTGGTTGAAAGAATCTCGAATTTTGAAGGGGGGAAGTATTCCCAACCGCCCATAGGTCACCGACCTCCGACGGCTAGGGGGGGAGTCCACACACCGGGGTGTTTTGGTTTTCGAACTCTAGGGGGTGTTAGGGGAGGTGTTTTTTATCAAATCAAGTCTTTAGGGGGGTGTTAGGGGGTTTTTTGGTCTTTATAGAGGGGGGGGGGAGTGGGCCTTAGGGGGGGTTTCCGGTCTGAGGTCTTAGAGGGGTGCCACCCCCTACCACCCCCCATCGGTGACATATGCAACCGCCTAAAATTTTAAGAGGCTTATTTTTAAAACACAAATGAACTAGCACAAAATAGACTGGATGAATGTTGAATAAAAGTGTTTTTGCAAAAGTTTTTTATTTAAGTTGCTCTGCATATCAACATTTTCCATACAAAAAGTGAATTTTTCGTGAATTTCAGGTTTTGATTTGAGTTCAAACTGCATCAAATTTAGAACGAAGCACTATATAACCTTGAAATAACTTCTATTTAAAGCTCAAAATCGTTATTTTCATGTTTCGACATTCTCTTCAAAATCTCTTTGCAACGCGTTTAACTAATGCGCATTTTAAGAATCAGTAAATTCGGCCACCTTAAAATTCACATAAAGGAACCCGTTTAACACGATTATGGACATCTCATTTCGGTACGGGCGGGGTTACATAACAAAAATAATTTCACTAGTTTATATTAATTTACTAATAGCCCGGAAGGAATTTCTCAAAATAATATAGAAACAACATATAACAAAGTCAGGTTATTTTCTTGGTGGAGGAATAATTCATATGGTAAATATGATAAATAAATATCAATGTCAATGGGGTTTCCCACCTGACACACGACTTACCACGAATACAGTACCAATGCTTCAAAAAGTTGTGAAAGTAAATTGAAACACAGTAAAAATGTCAGGTTATTTCCTTTGGCGGCAGGAAAATTTAGATAAGAATTACGTCGAATACAATCACATCTGTGCGAGCTGGAGTAATACAATCACCAAATTAGCCTAGCCAATTAGCTAAGAGTTTGAACTATCAGTAAACCGATATAGGGATTTCTTAAAGATTATTGAAATGCAGAAAAAAAAATTCAGGATATTTTCTTGGCGGAGGAATGCGAGTCAGATATGAAACATTAAGGATAGGCAAGGGTTGGTGGGAATTACACCCCTGCTAACTTTGTAACGTCTTGTTATTTTTAAGTTAAAATTTTGGTTTATCCAATCGTTTTTTTGTGTTTTAGGCGTTTATTTTTGGTTTTTTTTAAAACCTAAAAGGTGGCCAAAATTAAGGCGGATTTTGTTTTTTTTGCTGTTTTTGTGTTAAAAATATAAAAAAACTTAATGGAATGGAATAAAATTTTTACCATGCTTTCTTTAAAGTTAGTTGGCTGTAACAAAAGCCATTTTATGTTGAAATAGTTTTTTACACCAAAAAAATTTTCAACAAAAAACACAGGTTACTAAACATGTTTTTTTAAGGTTTTGACATAATTATTTAAAGTCTTGCTAATAACTATTAAAGTTCGCAAACGGGAAAAATTAACTTATATGTACCAAGAACAATACCTAAGGGTAAATTAGTAACCTTTAGAAAATTTTATTGTTCGTTTAAGCAATAGTTATGGCCAGAGCCCAAATTCAGTAGAGCTACTAAGCGCTTAGTGGCACTTAAAAATCGGCCCAAAGTGGCACTATCCGGACAGGGCGAATTCAGTAGACACCCTAAGCACTTAGTGGTTGATAAAAATAGCATAGTGGCACTTATTGGTTAGTGCTACTTGCTTAGGGCGGTGGGTACCGCCCCATCAGTGGCACTAAGTTGCAAAAATTATTTTAAATTTGTTTAAAAAGTGTTTTAAAATGGCTAGCCGTCGTATTCTTATGCATGATAATCGTATGAATCAACGTAGATAGCCTGCAGCAAAAAGATTTTGTCAGAATCCCGTGAATTTATTTGAGAAATATAATGATCATGAGTTTTATCAAAGGTTCCGGTTTAATAGGGATTCGATTCGGTATTTGACAGAGACTTTTGGGCATGCACTCTTTCCTAGATCTCCTACCCCTGCCCTTTATCTATACCTGTTCTAAAAAATTTGTTCTTGTTTATACATAAGTCGTATGATTACGCTAACTTCAATTTTTTACCATTTAAAAGATGTTTTTAAGCGTATTGTTTTTAGTAATTTAATTTTATAAAAGCGCCTTATTAAAATTATCCCCCGTAGGCAACTTCTGAGGTTTTTCTCAAGCATACCTCGACCATCGAGGTATGCCTTCAGTCAGTTTTTTGCACTTACATCCCAGATAATGAATTATGAGTTTTTCTACATAAATTCCAGATAAAGAGTCATGAGTTTTTGCACTTGCCTCACAAATAATGAGTTGGGAGTTTTTACTCTCACCTTCCAAATAATGAGTTATGAGTTTTTGTTTTACCTCCGCAGATAATGAGTTATGAGGTTTGCACTTACCTCATAATGAGTATACATAATAATAATAATAATAATAATAATACTAATAATAGTAATAATAATAATAATAACAATAATAATAATAATAATAATAATAATAATAATAATAATAATAACAATAATAACAATAATAATAATAATAATAATAATAATAATAAAAATAATAATAATAATCATTGGTGAGAAAGGGGGGCAGGGGTGGGTCCACCCCCCTAGCCTCGAAATTTTGGGACTCCCCCCAAGACGAAAATGTAGGGCCCCTTTTCCCCCAAATTTCCGAATTTTTTACCCCTAACCCCCCTCTAGAATTTAAAATTTGACCCCCCTCCCTCCCCCCTCGGGAAATTTTTAGGTACTTTTTTTATAACTAATTTCTTCCAAAAACGTGAGTTTTCATCACATATTTATGCTTTTACACCCTTTTTATACCATAATATCGCTTTTTATTCAAAAAAATGTTGTATTATCCTATAAAAAGAACAATTATTAAAGTTATTTTTGTTTAAAACTGTTTTGCTTTGGACACCGGACCACACCTGACCCCCCTCTAGATTTCAAAATTTCGCACCCCGGGTCGACCTAAAAAGCTAGGAAGGTCCGGACCCCCCTCTTAGAATTCAAAATTCGATTTACCACGGGTAACCAACCACCCCCCCCTAGCTTCTCCGACCGCTCTCACCTAGAATATTAATAATAATAATAATAATGAGTCACATAATAAGTATATGTTCAGCGTGCTCCTCAACTATTTTACCACGTTCTTCAGTTAGTATCTAACAAACAGAATTCCGTTGGCACACAAAAAAAATCTAGCAATATAATTTGTTGATTATTAATAAAATAAAATATTTTATTGTTGCAAAGATTAGGTGATAATAATACTAATAGATACAATATTTTTGTAAATAACTGAAAATAAAAATTGAATCATTAAATAACACACCAATAAAAATGTTATAAATATTAATCCACAAAAGTCTTAGTGCCACTTTGACGCGTAAAGTGGCACTTTCGATAGTGGAATGCATAGGGGGTCTACTGAATACGTTTTCTTAGTGCCACTTTGGGTAGCACTATAGATAGTGGCACTATAACGCTTAGTGCCCCTATGCGCTTAGTGGCTCTACTGAATTTGGGCTCTGTTTTTTGTTGGTGGCCGAAATAAATGGCACGCGCCTTAACTTCGGCCACTTTAAAAAAAAAGTTTAAACCTTCGCTGATTTTTAAGTGTAACAGAAATGTTCAAATTTTGCACTGGAATAACAAATATAGCTATTGTTTGATTTTTAGGCCAAATTTTGGCTTGATTGAAAAAGCCAGAAAAAACTTATTCAAAAAAATAAAAAAAGGTGGCCGAAATTAAGTCAGTTACCCTATATCAAATATTTTAGGAGGGGTGTCCGAGGTATTTAATTCCCAAAGGAAAGGATGTTAGCAGTTTCGAGATTTTTGAAGAATTTTATTCCCCCTTGCTCGCCTATTCTTGCAACCGTTGCTAATTTTCAGTGTGTTATATGACATTATACAAAAGTGTTCAAGAGGAAGGGCAGTAGGGCGAAGTGGGTGGGTTACATACCACGTTTCATATTACACCTGAAACCAGTCTTCAACTTCTACAGTTTGTAACACTGTTAAAAACTCTTGGTCACCAACAGCTGCACTCATTAAGCCCGATTAATCAAGGATTAACCAACTGAAGATTAGGTATGGACGTGTTTTTTTCATGGAAAAGGAGAGAATCGGATTAAAAAGCTATAAAAAACTGATTTTAAACGCGTTTTTTTGGACTTTTTGACATGTTTTATGACTTAAAAAGCAAACATACTGTTTTAACTAAAGTATTTTTATATAAATAATTGTCAAATTTTAAGAATATTTGAAAAAAGTTAAATACATGTATTGATAATTTTTAATTTCAAAATAAAAAAATAAAATTAAAAAAGGCTAATTTTATTTCGATTTTGCATTGGTTCACATTATAAATTTAAATTGATAATAATTTAATTCCTCTGTATGTTTAATTATGTTTTAAGTTTATTTTAAATTATTAATCATTAAATTATTAATCATTATTTAGAGGTGTTAAGTCTTTTATCAATTTAAATTTTAAATGTGAGCCACTGCAAAAGCCAATGCATAATCAATTCTTGGCTAATCCTTGATTAATCGCGCTTTATAAGTGCGGCTACCGAACGATTAAAATATAATAATCTGTTTTTCGTTTGCGATAACAAACATAAATCTTTATGGTACCTGGTAACTGACTTATATTATAACATTTGAATTTTGAAACAAAATAATTATTTTAATATAACTTACTTATTTTAAAAGCTTCAAACTTTTTTAACTTACTTGATTCTGGGATTTGTTAGCATTTCGTTGAGTATATTTCGGCTGTTTGGGAGCTCTACCATGCACTAACGAATGCAGATTTGAATACTGACTAGCTAGGAGCTAAATAAAAAAAACAAACAATAAACACTGAGCATTGAACTAGAAGTTTAAAGGCTTAAAAATACTGTCAGTTTAGCTTTATACACAATCTAGAGTTATCTCCTCAACTTAAGTTTACTTTTGACAAAAAAAACCTGCTGTGTGATATTAAATATTAACAACAAGGAATAAATTTAGGTTCCGAGCAATCTCCCAACAAAAAGGGTGAATCTCCCAACTGTGGAATCTCCCAACAGTTTGTGGAAAGTCCTAACAGAATCAAAAAATACGTTTGCAACAAACACCATTTTATTTTTTAGTGAATTAACACTATAATTAATAAAAATATAGCATTAAATTCCTTATTCAAAAAACTGAGTACCTAAGCCTAAGCAAAACCTAAAATTCAAGCAAAATTATATTATGGTAAATTTGTATTTAATAATGCTTTTTAAATGCTTTTTAAACTGAAGAGTAAAAATTTTATTTTTTTCCCTAAACCTAAGCAAAACCCAAAAATCAAAAAAAATTCTCATTGGGGTGGAAACTTGTATTTTTGAAAGTACGTTTACAAAATTGCATAATTCCATTTATCATTCATTTAATGCATTTATTTATTTTCGGTTGTTTAAAATTATCGTGTTTAACACCGGTTTTGCAAACGTATTTCTAATATTTGAACTGTTGGGAGATTCATCGATTGGTTGGGACTTTCCACGTTGGGACTTTCCTCAGTTGGGACTTTGCCCGATACCTAAATTTAAGACCTACCATTTCCGCTGTACACAACAATTGACAGGCGCTAGTTCCAAGTGACATCGTTTTTATATATTACCTAAAAAATAACAGTATAGAAACTTTCACATACGAAAATGATTACTGCATGATTTTAAATCTCTGCATTACGATTTATTTAGGTTTTTCTTGTCACGTTTATGGATTATTTGAAAAAGACTTTACAGGAACGCGATACATTTTTTGTCAAGTGAAATTAACATAAACAGGGTTTTGCCCTTAGCTTGCACAAAAGACCAAACCAGTTGCTAAATCTGTAATTATGCATGAGCACAGGGAGCGAAAAGACGGCAGGGGGAGTTATTATAGATTACCTATTCTATTGAAAGGGAATTGGGACGAAAAATTTCTTGAGGGGAAAATTTTATTTAAAACACTAAAACAGTGAAAAAATTGCTTATTCTGTAAATTAATATTAATAAATACACTATTTTTTAATTGAAAAAAATAATAAATATTAAGCGGAGTTACGTTATAAAAGCAACAGACTTAGACCGCAATGACGTTTGCATTCAACTAGTTAAGAATCATTTTTACATAATACAAAAACATATTGTGTTTATTATTATACATATATATCATTATTTTTTGTGAAATAATAATACAATATGATGGCATCGTACGTGAGAACTCGGGATTGGTTGTTAACCCTCCCCATCCCCTTCTAAATTATAAGAAGGTTTAACCAAAGCCCCCTCCCCTTCATCAGAAGTGGGGGAGATATAGTTAATTCTTTTTAAATTGGGAAAAATGAACAAAATCCTTTAAAATTATCTTTAAGCAGGTACCTCTAAACTTTAGTTTTGAAGTCAAAATGAGTATTTTGTTGAGCAATAAAAAGCTTAAAAATCCAATAAAAGGGCTTTTTGACCTTATTTTAACGTTTTTCAAATTTTTTTTAATCAATAAAAAATAAAATAAAATGGCGATTTAATGTGCTGCAGTGATCTAGTGCCAATCAAATTTAAAAAATATGTATTAAAAATAACAGTACAAATTTCTACAATTAATTTTTTGAACAATAAAATCAATTTAATATTCTTCTATATATTCGCTTATTTTTACATATCAACTCTTTTATTACAATCAGTAACATATTTTACTAAAACAAAAACTTATTCATTAGTTCATTATATTTTATTTTTATGTAATTAGTTAAACGTCCGTACATGAGTTTTCCATGAATAAATGAACTACTGTATAAATGGACTGATACTTTTTTTGAATAGGGTTATTTTACGGTACTCTCACCGTTATGTGATGCTTTGCATTTACGTTTTATAAACGTTAAAAACTGCACAAAAGTATATATTTTTATTTGATAACCAAAAAAACGCGTTATTTAAAGGAAAATAGTCTTAAAATTAAAAGTGAAAATAGTAAAAAAAGCCCATTTTGTATGGAGCTTCTGGGACTCTCTTTAATATCTGGAAAACGGCTAATGAGCGCCAATCGACATAGTCATATTCATATCCGCCATAAATATATACATATATATGAGTGCAAGATTTTCTTTTTCTCGGTGGAGGTGTTATACTGCACTAATACCTAATTTTCATACAGTTTAAATCGTCCAATATCAAGCTCCGGAGCTTTAGAGCTGCGGCCTTTTAATGAGTAATGGAAAACTTATTTTCAAAAGCATTTTGGAAATCAAAGTTGCTACAATATTATAAATCTGTTTTATACAAATTATCTAATGAAAATTGTTATGAGAAAACTTTAGTTTCTGGTAACAAATAAAAGTTTCGTGGGTTCTTTTCTATTTTTGAATGGCAAGACCTTTCAGAAGTTTTAACGGATAACAAAATATAAAATTATTTTAGAAAAATGGAAAGCTCAAAACACAGGCAATTTTTTACAATATCGGTTTCACCGGTGAAAAATGACTAATCACAAGTCGGATAATTTAAAGCGATTTAAAGTCCTTTATAATTTAATCTTTAATAGTAAACTGGGGTTTTTTGATTTTAAAATCTTTGTTATTAAATTCTCGATTGAATATGGCAAATATCGCGCAGTGAGTCATATAAATGTATTTTGTATAAAATAAAGCAATTATACATGCTTTTATCTACTAATCTACCATCGATTATCATGCACTGTAGCCTTGACCATTCAAAGCGAAGAAGCTCCGGAGTTTTCCGGGGTTTCGCTTTGCAGACCTCCGAAACTCCGCTTTTATTTTTGTACTCATTTCGTATAATTATTAATTAAAGAGTCATACCAAAGATTATTTTGGTAAAAATATTTTTGTGAACCGAATTTTTTTCAAAACTTATTAGCAACTATAAAATGTAAAAACGCGGGTAAAATAATTTTAAACCATATTTTAGTCTAAACTTTAAATCGCTAAAAGAGCTGAGCTCTGGAACTCCCTGCGCTTTATTTGTCCTTAGCTCCAAATGATAATATTTGAGGGTAGGAACATCTTTACTACAAAGCTACATTGGCAAACAAGTTTAATCTTTATGTAGCTATGTTTTAAAATCTTATCATTATTTGAACGGTGATTAACCATAAAAAAAATTATATTTTATTTTACAAAATATACATTAAAGATAAATTCTATCAGGGTGAAAATAGATGAGTGGTAAAGTAACCACTCGTTTTTTGAGAAAATATCACGTGCAGAGAAACACATGACGCAACTAAATAATAATTGGTTACATAACTGCTGAAATTTTTTTAAAATTTTTTTCGCTCGTGGGTTTATTGTTTATTTCTTCCTGGCGGAGAGCGGTTACGCCCTTAATTTCAGCCTGGGAGACTTTAGCTTTAGTTGGCTGGCTTACTTAATGTACGATATTTGTAATATAGGATCGAAAATTTATTTACGGTTAATGATATTTCTAAATCAGAAAACCCCAGTTAATTTTTAAGATAAATTATAAAGGACTAAATCGCTAATTATCCGGCGGATTAGCATTCACCGGGAAACCGGTATGCTAAAATGCTGGGTTCAGCTTCCAGCTTCTAAAATAATTTTATATTTGTATCCGAAAACTTCGAAAGGTCTTGCCATCAAAAAAAAAAAAAACCACGAAACTCTAGTAGCAGAAACTAAAGTAGTCTACATAACAATTCATTAGATAATTTGTACAGAACATATTTTACACACTATTGTATTAACTCTAATCCCCAAAATGCTTTTGAAAATAAGTTTTCCGTACTCAAATTAAAAGGCCGCAGCTCTAAAGCTCCGGAGACGAGATATTGGACGATTTAAACTGTATGAAAAAGTAGGGTATTAGTGCAGTATAACACCTCCACCGAGAAAAAAGAAAATCTTGCACTCATATATATGTATATCCTATTTTTATGGCGGATATGAATGTGACTATGTCTATTGGCGCTCATTAGCTGTTTCCAGATATTAAAGAAGTCGCCAGAAGCTCCATACAAAATGGGCTTTTTTTACTATATTCACTTTTAATTTTAAGACTATTTTTCCTTTAAATAACGCGTTTTTTGGATTATCAAATAAAAATATATACTTTTGTGCAGTTTTTAACGTTTATAAAACGTAAATGCAAAGCGTAGCATGACGGTGAGGGTTGTCCGTAAATTGGTAACCCTATGCAAAAAAAAGTATCAGTCATTTTATACAGTAGTTCATTTATTCATGGAAAACTCATGTACGGAAACGTTTATGACTAATTACATAAAAATAAAATGTAATGAACTAATGAATAAGTTTTTGGTTTAGTAAAATATGTTACTGATGTAATAAAAGAGTTGATATGTAAAAATAAGCGAAATTTATATAGAAGAATATTAAATTGATTTTATTGTTCAAAAAGTTAATTGTAGAAATTTGTACTGTTATTTTTAATACATTTTTTAAATTTGATTGGCACTAGATCACTGCAGCACATTAAATCGCTATTTTATTTTATTTTTTATTAAATAAAAAAAAGTTTGAAAAACGGTAAAATAAGGTCAAAAAGCCCTTTATTGCATTTTTAAGCTTTTTATTGCTCAACAAAATACTCATTTTGACTTCAAAACTAAAGTTTAGAGGTCCCTGCTTAAAGATAATTTTAAAGGATTTTTTTCATTTTTCCCAATTTAAAAAGAATTAACTATATCTCCCCGACTTATGTATGAAAAAAAGGGGGCTTTGGTTAAATCTTCTTATAATTTGGAAGGGGATGGGGGAGGGTTAACAACCAATCCCGAGTTCTCACGTACAATATATCATATTGTATTATTATTTTACAAAAAATAATGATATATATGTATAATAATAAACACAATATGTTTTTGTATTATGTAAAAATGATTCTTAACTAGTTGAATGCAAACGTCATTGCGGTCTAAGTCTGTTGCTTTTATAACGTTAACTCCGCTTAATATTTATTATTTTTTTCGATTAAAGAATAGTGTATTTATTAATATTAATTTACAGAATAAGCAATTTTTTCACTGTTTTAGTGTTTTGGAAATAAAATTTTCCCCTCAAGGAAATTTTTCGGCCCAATTCCTTTTCGCTACAATAAGTAATCTATAATAACTCCCCCTGCCGTCTTTTCGCTCACTGTGCTCATGCATAATTACAGATTTAGCAACTGGTTTTGTCTTTTGTGCAAGCTAAGGGCAAAACACTGTTTATGTTAATTTCGCTTGACAAAAAATGTATCGCGTTCCTGTAAAGTCTTTTTCAAATAATCCATAAACGTGACAAGAAAAACCTAAATGAATCGTAATGCAGAGATTTAAAATCATGCAGTAATCATTTTTCGTATGTGAAAGTTTCTATACTGATTTTTTTAGGTAATATATAAAAACGATGTCACTTGGAACTAGCGCGTTGTTAATTTTTGTGTACAGCGGAAATGGTAGGTCTTGGGTTTAGGTATCGGCCAGAGTGCCAACTGAGGAAAGTCCCAACGTGGAAAGTCCCAACCGATCGATGGATCTCCCAACAGTTCAAATATTAGAAATACGTTTGCAAAACCGGTGTTAAACACGATAATTTTAAACAACCGAAAATAAATAAATGCATTAAATGAATGATAAATGGAATTCTGCAATTTTGTAAACGTACTTTCAAAAATACAAGTTTCCACCCCAATGAGAATTTTTTTTTGATTTTTGGGTTTTGCTTAGGCTAAGGGAAAAAAAATAAAATTTTTTACTCTTCAGTTTAAAAATCATTTAGAAAAGCATTATTAAAATACAAATTTACAGTAATACAATTTTGCTTGAATTTTAGGTTTTGCTTAGCCTTAGGTACTCAGTTTTTTGAATAAGGAATTTAATGCTATATTTTTTCTCAGTTATAGTGTTAATTCACTAAAAAATAAAATGATATATTTTGCAAAAGTATTTTTTGATTCTGTTGGGACTTTCCACAAACTGTTGGGAGATTCCACAGTTGGGAGATTCACCCTTTTTGTTGGGAGATTGCTCGGAACCTAAATTTATTCCTTGTTGTTAATATTTAATATCACACAGCAGGTTTTTTTTGTCAAAAGTAAACTTAAGTTGAGGAGATAACTCTAGATTGTGTATAAAGCTAAACTGACAGTATTTTTAAGCCTTTAAACTTCTAGTTCAATGCTCAGTGTTTATTGTTTTTTTTTATTTAGCTCCTAGCTAGTCAGTATTCAAATCTGCATTCGTTAGTGCACGGTAGAGCTCCTAAACAGCCGAAATATACTCAACGAAATGCTAACAAATCCCAGAATCAAGTAAGTTAAAAAAGTTTAAAGCTTTTAAAATAAGTAAGTTATATTAAAATAATTATTTTGTTTCAAAATTCAAATGTTATAATATAAGTCAGTTACCAGGTACCATAAAGATTTATGTTTGTTATCGCAAACGAAAAACAGATTATTATATTCTAATCGTTCGGTAGCCGCACTTATAAAGCGCGATTAATCAAGGATTAGCCAAGGATTGATTATGCATTGGCTTTTGCAGTGGCTCACATTTAAAATTTAAATTGATAAAAGACTCAACACCTCTAAATAATGATTAATAATTTAAAATAAACTTAAAACATAATTAAACATACAGAGGAATTAAATTATTATCAATTTAAATTTATAATGTGAACCAATGCAAAATCGAAATAAAATTAGCTTTTTTTAATTTTATTTTTTTATTTTGAAATTAAAAATTATCAATACATGTATTTAACTTTTTTCAAATATTTTTAAAATTTGACAATTATTTATATAAAAATACTTTAGTTAAAACAGTATGTTTTCTTTTTTAAGTCATAAAACATGTCAAAAAGTCCAAAAAAACGCGTTTAAAATCAGTTTTTTATAGCTTTTTAATCCGATTCTCTCCTTTTCCATGAAAAAAACACGTCCATACCTAATCTTCAGTTGGTTAATCCTTGATTAATCGGGCTTAATGAGTGCAGCTGTTGGTGACCAAGAGTTTTTAACAGTGTTACAAACTGTAGAAGTTGAAGACTGGTTTCAGGTGTAATATGAAACGTGGTATGTAACCCACCCACTTTCGCCCTACTGCCCTTCCTCTTGAACACTTTTGTATAATGTCATATAACACACTGAAAATTAGCAACGGTTGCAAGAATAGGCGAGCAAGGAGAATAAAATATGAGAAAATCTTCAACAATCTCGAAACTGCCAACATCCTTTCCTTTGGGAATTAAATACCTCGGACACCCCTCCTAAAATATTTGATATATATTTCGGCCCTTTTTTTTTTTTGTGTTTTTTTGGCTTTTTGGATGTTTGGCTATATGCTTATTTGTTTATTTGTGATTTGTTTCTGTTGAGTGGCGAGGTTTGATTTTTTTTAAGTGGGAAGTTGGGCGTGCTCGCAGGAAGAGTTTGAGCTAAGATGGGACTAGTTATGGTGCTATCTATAGTGCTACATGGCACTAGAAAGTATTAGACTATGCATTCTATCAAAAGCGCCTTTTCGCGTCAGTGGCCTGCTTTTGTGGATTGTATTTATACATTTTTATCTTTTGTTTTATTTTGATAATTTGTCATTTTCCGTTATATCAAAAATTTCTATCTTATTGGTATTATTATGCTAATCTTTGCCACAGTAAAATTTTTATTTTATTAATAATTACGAATTATATTGTAGATTTTTCTTTTGTGTGCACCGAATTCTGTTTTCTAAAATACTGAAAAACGTGGTTAATAGTTGAGGAATTCGGTTTGACGTATCTTATTTATGTGCTCTTATTATTATTGTATTAATTCTAGGTGAGAGCAGTCAGAAGCTAGGGTGGTTGGTTCCGTGGTAAATCGAATTTTGAATTCTAAGAGTCTTCCTAGCTTTTTAGGTCAGTCAAAATTTTGAAATCTAAAGATCCGTAGTCAGTGTAGAAGCAAACAGTTTAAATTGACTTTAATAATATTTCTTTATAGGAATACAATCACATTTTTTGAAATAGGAAAGCGATATTAGTATAAAAAGGGGTGTTAACAAAAATAAATATTGTGATGAAAAGCCTCCGTTTTTTGGAAGAAATTAGTTATAAAAAAAAAGTCTAAAAATTTCCGAGGGGGAGGGGGAAGGGGGGTCAAATTTTAAATTCTAGAGGGGGTTAGGGATTAAAAATTCGGAAATTTGGGGGAAAAGGGGCCCTCATTTCGTCTTGGGGACCCAAAATTTCGAGGCTAGGGGTAGCCCCTCCCCCTTTCTCACAATGGATTATTACTATTATTTTTATTATTATTATTATTGTATTGTATATAGTATATGTATATATATATATATATATATATATATGTATTGTATATATATATATTATATATATATATATATAATGTATACTCATTATGGTATAGTGCAAACCTCATACTTGGTATAAGAAGGTAAACATTTCATAACTCATTATTTGGAAGGTGGAGCCCCACTCATTATTTGTGAGGCAAGTGGAGCTCATAGTTTCTTTATCTGGAATTTTATATTCAAAAAATTTCGTAGTCATCTATCAAGTGTAAGTCAAAAAACTGTCAAATTGGAAGGCAATTTCAATAATTTCAAAATTATGCTTCAAGAAAACCTCAGAAGGTGCCCTACGGGATTTGGCACTTTTATAAAAATTAATTCTCAAAAAACAATACGCTTAAAACATCTTTAAATGGTAAAAAGTAGGAAGTTAGCATAATATACGAAGCTATATGTAAACAAGAACAAATTTTTTTAGAAAAAACAGTATAGATAAAGGGCAGGGGTAGGAGGGTCTAGGAAAAGTGCATGCCCAAAAAGTCTCTGTCAAAATCCCCCGAATCGAACCCCTATTAAACCGGAACCTTTGATAAAACTCAGTGATCATTATATTTCTCAAATAATTCACAGATTCCTGACAAAATATTTTTGCTGCAGGTATACATTGATTAATTCGATTATCATGCATAAATTGGCTCCACCATTTTAAAAACACTTTTTAAACAAATTTAAAATAATTTTTGCAACTTTAGTGCCACTAGTGGTACCGTAAGCAAGTAGCACTAGGTAGGTGCCACTATTATTTTTATTTTTGGCACAACATGCTTAGGTATACCTATCAATTCACCTCTCCAAATTGTATCCCCACTTTTTCCTAGGCCCGATTTTTAGTGCCCACTTAAGCGCTAGTAGCTCTACTGAATTTGGGCTCTGGCCATACTATTGCTTAAACGAACAATAAAATTTTCTAAAGGTACTAGATTTCCTTAGTTATTTTGGTACATATAAGTTAAAGTTTCCCGTTTGCAAACTTAATAGTTATTTAAAAAATTTTAAATAATTATGTCAAAACCTTAAAAAAACATGTTTAGTACCTGTGTTTTTTGTTGAAAATTTTTTTTGGTGTAAAAACTATTTTCAAACAGTAAAAAAATGCGCTTTTTGTTACAGCCAGATTGATTTTAAAAAGGAAGCATGAAATTTTATTTCCATTCCGTTGCAGTTTTTTTGTGTTTGACCCAAAAACAGCAAAAAAAACAAATATCCGGCCACCTTTTAGGTTTTAAAAAAACCAAAAACAAACGCCTAAAACACAAAAAAACGATTCGAGTGAACCAAAATTTTCAACTTAAAAAAATCGAACAACTTACAAAAGTTTAAGACAGGGGTGGGTCCCACACCAACCCCCCTCCTATCCCTAATGTTTAGTTGACTCATTCTCGCCAAATTGAGCCTGAGATTTTTTTTCCTGCATTTTTCAAACATTCTTTAAGAATCCTATATCAGGGTTACTGATCGTCCGAACCTAGCTAATTCGGCTAGGTTAATTTGGTAAATATCAGCTCGCACAGATGCTAAACGTCTTACATTATTAATTCTTATGAATGCGCACCAAAAGGATTGACATTTTTACTGTGTTTTAATTTTACTTACCACAACTTTTTGAAGCATTGGTTATACCTATATCGTGGTAACACATATCTAATCCGGGAACCCATTGATATTTATTTATACATATTTAGTATAATTATTTTCCACCGAGATACCTCGTTTCTATATTATTTTTCAATTTATTTCCAGGTACTTAGTAAATTAATAATTGACTATTTGTCTATCCACCGTACAATGATGGTGCAATTTTAAACAGTTCTTATGTGAATTTTAAGGTGGCCGAATTAACGGAATCTTAAAATGCGCATTTAGTTAAACGCGTTGCAAAGAGATTTTGAAGAAAATATCAAAACATGAAAATTAACGATTTTGAGCTTTAAATAGAAGTTATTTCAAGGTTATATAGTGCTTCGTTAAAATTAATGCAGTTTAAACACAAATCAAAAATCCTGAAATTTACAGAAATTCCGCTTTTGTATGAGAAATGTTGATAATAGGAATAGTTTTAAATAAAAAACTTTTGCAAACATTTCCTCAACGTTCATCCAGTTTCTTGTAAGTTAGTTTGTGTTTTTAATAACCAATTTTCTAACACCCTAATTAGATCACGAAATTCGGAGCGCACCTCGTT
The DNA here is from genome assembly GCA_030248175.1 of Microlaimidae sp. YZB2_3. Taxonomy (NCBI): domain Eukaryota; kingdom Metazoa; phylum Nematoda; class Chromadorea; order Desmodorida; family Microlaimidae; species Microlaimidae sp. YZB2_3. Next base: position 4,285 of record JASAMX010009065.1, on the reverse strand, counting down.
ATATCCCAAATTTTTTTTTGGGCATCTCTTAAAATTTTAGGGGTTTGCATTGGTCACCGATGGGGGGGGTGGTAGGGGGGTGGCACCCCCTCTAAGACCTCAGACCGGAAACCCCCCCCCTAAGGCCCACTCCCCAGACCACCCAAACCCCCCCTCTATAAAGACCAAAAAACCCCCTAACACCCCCCTAAAGACTTGATTTGATAAAAAACACCTCCCCTAGGCTAACACCCCCTAGAGTGACAAATAGAAAATTTTCGAAAACCAAAACACCCCGGTGTGTGGACTCCCCCCCTAGCCGTCGGAGGTCGGTGACCTATGGGCGGTTGGGAATACTTCCCCCCTTCAAAATTCGAGATTCTGCTAACCACTTTTCCTGTGGGAATTAGATACCCCGGACACCCCTCCTAAATTATTTGATATTTAGTATATATCCCAGTTTTTTTTTTCGGACATCTCTTAATATTTTAGAGGGTTGGGAATACTCTCCCCTCCTTGAAAATTCGAAAAACTGTCCAACTATGGTTGGAAGCTAAGTACGTCGGCTTGGATGAATAAACTGACACTTTGTTAAAATATGGGGTGTTGTTTGTTGTTGTTGTTCTTGCATTGTCTAAACCTACTTTTCCAAGGCAGATTATGCAAAAGGCAAGCACTAAAACAAGTCCAATTCTAAAACAAACAAAATCAAAATGCTATTCATTTATTAAACTATTTTTGTTTAGAAGCTGACGTCACCTGAAATTACCGCTGTTACAGGCGATTATTTAACTGGTTATTTAAAAGAAAACTTGGAGCAGATAATAGAAATTTGTCCTCCAAAGTCGGAATTTTTAGTGCAGGATATTTTGAAAGCAGCGTCATTTATAAAACAAAACGGTCAGTGAATTTTTTTATTTGTAAATTTAAATACATAAATAACTTCAAACCTGTGCACGGTCTGGAACTGCCCGCTTCCTTTATTAGAGGATTTTCTCCTCCCCGTTTTATTGGTAAATTTTAGGGGTTTTCAGAGGCTAAAAATTCCAAATTTTCTAAATTTAAATTTTCCAAACTATAAAATAGTTTTGGTAACACAATTGACCCCCAAAAAGGTCCACAAAATTTTCCGCGAAAAAAAAACGAAATAAAAATTTGCCTAGACAGCAATTTCCTACCACGTTTTCCGTTTTCCAACTTATTGTATTTATACAGACTTGTTTAAATTAAGTAGGCGCCAAGCGTAACGAAGCGCGAAAATTTTTTAAAAAAAATTACATCTCTGAAGCTCACTATCAATTTGTTAAACAATGCTACAGAGTAACATTGGTAAGCTGTTCTGTTTGTGTCGATTGACAGAATACTGTTTCCATAATATAAGTTTATGTTTAGTCTTATGTTTGCTTCTTTTCTTAGTTGTCTGCTAAATATTAATTACTAACCTTAATAGTTTCATTATTACATCATCCTAGTGAGGTATATTACACACCAACACAAATATTTCTATGTAGAAAAGGTTGTCTGTCACATCAGTCAGTTTATAGTTTGGATGTTTCCAACATTCGCATCCGCGGACATCCGCACTGTTTTTGACAGCATCCGCATCCGCAAATTTGTAAACTCACATCCGCAGATAATTAAAATTTACAAAATATACAAAAAATTCCTGACATTTAAATTAGCTAACAGGTACCTAATTTTTTACCTTCACTAAACTAAAGTTTTAAAGTCTGACTAAGTTTTTTAGCTATAAAAATTTTAAAAATTGCAATAAAAACGCTTTTTAGCTAAAATCAGCGCTTTTTATTTGTTTTTTTTTCTTTCAAAAATACTGTAGAAGTAAAAACGATTGAGAATACATGTAATAGACATCCATCCGCAAAAATTTCTTTTTGCAAAAATTAGCATCGACATTCTCCGATGTCAAAAAACGACATCCGAGCTCATCCCTAATAGTCTTAAAAGAGTTGGCAAACCTAATAAAAACGACCAAATATCAAAAATATCAAATGCATAACTTATAAAAACAATCGGTTATAAAAAAAGTTTTTGTTTATAATTTTGACATATATATTCCATCAAAAAGAACTCGAAAATTTAGAAAACCTAGAGATTGTTTACATGAACATTTTCTCGTTAAAAAATCGTAATTTTCGCGGTTTTTTAAGCCTCTGAAGACGGAAAAATTTCAAAGTAATGCTTAAATACCGTAAAACTCTCTCCATTATATCTGATCAATTATATAAGTGTTCCAACTACTTCTGATAAGAAAATTAGCCATAAGCTCCTACCTACTTTTAAACTCCATATTATATTAGTCAAAATGCCAAGAAAGGCCAAAATTAAATCAGGCTAACTTTAGTACCTAACTCCATTAAGCCTGATTAACCTTTTTTTTCCTGGAAATATTAAAAAAACTTGTGGAAGGTAGCTTTATAATTTTATGAGATGGTCCTAAAATAAATTTTTATTAATTGTATAGGTGAGAACGGGCCTGGCAGCTAAGGGGGGGGGGGGGGGTGGAGTGGAGGTGTGGTGGTCAACCCCCCCGGGTAAATCGAATTTTGAGTTCTAGGAGAGGGGTCCCCCCAGTAGGGTGTTCACAGGACCCCCCCCCAGCTTTTGGGGGTCGATCCCGGGGTGCGAAATTTTAAAATCTAAAGGGGGGTCAAAGTGTCCAAAGCAAAACAATTTTAAACCATAAAAACTTTTAGTAATTGTTCTTTTATAGGATAATACTGCATTTTATTGAGTAAAAAGCAATATTCTGCCGTGTAAAAAAGGTGCAAAAATCTGAATATGTTTAAAAATTCACGTTTTGGAAGAAAATTTAGTATAAACAAGTACCTAAAGTTGTCCCTAGAGGGGAGGGGGGTGTCAGATTTCAATTTCTAGAGGATGTTTAGAGGTTAAAAAATTCGGGAATTTGAAAGGAGGAGGGGTCCCCCAGATTTTCGTCTAGGGGTCCCCAAAATTTCAGACTAGGCTAGGGGGGGGGGGTAAACCCAACCCCTGGCCCCCTTTCTAACCTATGATTAATTATAGTTTTCCTTTAAAAAGACTATCAAACAAAAATGATTGCATTTTGTAGTAATTTTGGAGTACAATCCTAGGCTTTATCGCTATTTGTAGACACTTACAGCCTCAGTAAGACACAACATTACTTACATCTAGTGGTATATACAAGTTTCTAGATGATAAAAATATTGGCCTTACTAATTATAGAGTCTTGCAGTCAAAAAACACTACCACTAGTAAAATAGGTTTCTAGGTGCCTAATGATAATATAGGTTTCTAGGTGCTACAAGTCCTGGCCTTACTTATATACTATTTGTAAATAAGATAATAATAATATCTCAGTAAGACACTACATCTAGTTAGTGGTACAGGTTTCAAGATTAGTGTGATATCTCGCCTTATTTTTTACATGTGGAAATTTGCAGCCTCGGCGACAAAATACCACTACTTCAAAAATAGGCAGGGACGTAGCCAGGGGGGGGGCGGCCGCCCCCCTACCCCAAAAAAGAGAAAAAAAAGGAAAAATCCAGGAGGAGGAAGTGAATGGGTCGGGGGGGGGGCGACAGCCCCCCAACCCCAATGGTCGCCGAGTAGTCAAATTTGGGGGTTTTCAGAGGCTAAAAATTCAAAATTTTCCAGCGCCTCGCTAATCGCTCGGCGCCAAACTTCAAAGAGGTTTTAGTAACCCAATCAACCCCAAAATCCAAAAATTTGTTCCGCTTCGCTTTGCTCAGCGGTCACTTTCTATAGTATACATACATATATATCTAGTTATTTATGTAGCCTTATGCTAATTATATTTCAAATTTAGTACAATCAATTTAATAATTAATAAGTACTACACAGAAAGCAAAACAAACAATCATATTGTTTGATTTATGTACCTCCCCCCTCCTAAATTTTCCTGACGCCTATAGCATTGGCGCGGATTTTTTTTCCATATAGGTAGGTACCCTAGAAAACATGGAGCCGAGATGCTGCTCATGTGCTTTGGTTTACAATGTGGGTTTAGCCAAGGGGTCTGAAACTAACGTCTCTAATTCCTTTTTGTAAAAATGTAGGCTCTGCCAATGTGTGCTTATGTAATTTTTAACTAAGAAAACATGTTTTTACCGCTAAAAACGTTTAGACAATACGTTATTAGGCCAAAAACAGTGTATTATACAGCTTTATCTACGTTTATCCCTGCTTTTTTAACGTTTTCAAAAATTAAGGGGGGGCTCCGCCCCCCGAAATTTTTTTTTGTACTAAAATCCGCCTCCTAGTAACACAATGATCATGACTAAAG
>JASAMX010009062.1:0-16236 GCA_030248175.1 Microlaimidae sp. YZB2_3 | reverse complement strand
TAGGTTGTTTGGTATATCTCACATATAAGTAAGTGAGTTTTCATTGTAGATTTTCTTTTCGGTGACAAATTTCGCGTAAGAACGGACATTTTTCTTTATTATATTCTTGGTTTCATTAACACGTAATAAATACGACAAATTCAAAAACCTTTTTATTGAGATATACCTATTGTTTATTCGATATAGACAACAATTACACATTTCTTAACATTATATTTTGTGAGATCACAAATTACTAAAAAAATAAAGCAATAAACAAACGCATGTTGTAACGCAGCACGTTAGTGCCTAAAGATTACAGGTTTAAGTCCCGTTTCGCCCATTATTAGCCAAAAACGCTAAAAAATTTTTCAAAAATTTGATTTTTTCGGCCTCATAAATCTAGAAAAAAAATTTTATAACTCTAACTTACTGCCTGCATTTGCCATTTTGGAATTGCCAAAAACAGTTATTTTCTAAGGAATAAAGGCTAAAATAAAGTTATAAAAAGTGATGAAAATATTTAAATTTTATATTATCTCAATTTCTAAAAAGTTTTAACTTCAATCTTTCAACGATTTTTTTGATTTAACACGCAGCACGGTGTTAACTTTTCCGGATTAACTAACACTGTGCTAGCCCCCAAATATACCGTAGTTTACACGGTGTATTCACCGGATACACTGTATACCCCGCTTTGTGAATTGCGGCCTACAGCAAAAATGATTCATAATAGTATAAAATACTCCTAATAATGAAATATTTTACAGGTATATAGGGTGTCATTTAAAATTTTAAACCAGACACAGCTCTTTTTTATACAAATTATGACGCATTCCGCCGTTTTAACTACAATAATCACACGTTCCACAGAGGGTCAGGCACACCAACCAAACTTAGTTTTCTAAACTTACGAAACTCAGCATTATTTTTTGTTGTAATTTTTTGAATCAATAAAGTGTAATGCTTTTCAGTATAATTTTTTTGTAACTGGAAACTAAAAATTTTTTTTCCAAAATTTACTAAAAACAATAAAAAAATAGTACGAAAAAAGCTAAAAAAAAACAACTTACATTGGAACATTTTTTCAGATTAAAAACATGAACTTATTGATTTAAGGTCTCTTCGGACAGTTTTCTTTATGGAAAATCGCGATTTTTGGCATACGAGATCTCGTAAAATACAGTAATATTTCATTAAAAAATTTATATGAGTGTTAAAATGGCAGAAATATCACGATTATAAAGTGAACATTCATTATATTATTGTAGGTAATTGAAATAATTGATATTAAATATCAAATTGCAATGAAATTTTTTTTAAAACCCTTAAAAATCTTTACTGCACACTATTTATTAAAAAAAATACTTCCAATAGAGAGACACCGTTACCCTTTTTCACGTACGTAAAAATTAAATTGAAAACTGTTGTATTTATGGTTTAATATACAATTTTCCGTGAAAAATGGGGGTTATTTTTTCAAAATTTCGGTGAAACTTCGATTTAATTTAATTTGGTAAAATTTAAAGCTCCAGATAGTATATTTCTATTGAAATTTATAATTTTTGGAAGGCCATAACATCTTTTGTATTTTTTAACGCATAAATTGTTTTGTGGTGCGTCGTGCGTTTCGTCGGTTTTTTCAGAGGGTTTGTTTATAAATCGCTTTTAGAGCTCGCTCGTCAACCCATGGTAGCAGTGGCATAGTCAGTTAGCGCGTCGTCAAATTTTTGAAAGGTCCCGAGATCGATTCCCACATAAAACAGATTTGGCCACAATTTTTTTTTTTTTGATTTTAATGTTTTTTTTAATTTTTTTAAAATTTTAAATATTTATTTCACATAAATTCAAAAAATATCATTATTGTAAACAGGATTTGTTGTCTACTTTTCGCCAATTAGTCAAATTTTTGTCATTTAAATATCTTAAAATATTATAATACTCAAAAATATAATAATTCAAAATTAAATTGTGTGTAAATAAAAATGGGTTATTTTTGCTCTTTATTGCAATCGGTTTACTACTGAACTGAACGCTCTGCAATAAAAACTGTCCGGAGAAACCTTAAAAGTGCAGAACTTTTGAGATCCTTAAGTTTGGGCGAAGTAATCAGAGTTTTGAAGCAATTGAATAGTATTAAGGAACTGGTTATTTTTCTATCCTCCAATATCATGCTCCGGAGCTCCAGTTATTTAAATCGAAGGAGTTCCGGAATTTTGCCACTTAAATAAGTGATTTAAAGCTTATCTAAGCTTGGAATGCTCTAAATTATTTTTCTTGAATCTTCTAGACTATTTTTTTGCTTTTAATAACTTTAAAATAAATGTAAAATTTTTGACAAAATAAACTACGGCATTCTTCTTTAATTAATCTTAAAAAGTGAAAAAATAGGACGAAGCTGTGAAACTTGCATTTTGGAGCACCGGAGGGCAAGATTAAGCCACTAATTTTTAGCAAACAATTAAAAAATGCTTTGGATAAATTTGTTGTTTACAAGATAACTGTCTCACTTTGCACAAACTTCGCAACTATACAGAATTAAGGAACAAAATACTATAAACTGTAAATATACACTAAGAATGAGTGTAAAAGGGTATAATGTCAGTCTTAACAAGGTGTTTACAAAACTATGAGTGTGGAATAATACTGGCCAAATAAATAATACAATATTAAAAACTGTCGATGTTACTGTACAATAAATGTAAAATTTATATATTCTAAATCATTTTAATTTATATTTTCAAGATTATTTTTATTGTTTTAAACTTTGGCGGTGTTTTTTTTTTTATTTGGGGGGTTTTCTTTTGGCAAAAAGGGGGGGGCCCGGGGGTTGCTTCGCTCGAGTGGGCCGGGCTTGTTGTTGAGTTTGCCAGTTTCCAGGGTTTCCATCAACCCTGGTGTGGTCCGTCCGGCACGCCTCTCGCCTTGCGTGGTCCGTCCGGCACGCCTCTCGCCTTGCTCACCCCCTCTTCCCACTCCCGGAGGAGCTCAGCAACCGCTACGGGGTTTGCCCAAAGGTCCTCTGGTCCCAGTGTCGTATTGATGTGTGTGCATGTAAAAAGGTGTTGTGTTGTGTGTGTTTGTGTTTTGCATAGCGGGCAGTTTGGTGATGTGTGTTGTGTTGGATTGATTTTGTGTAGGTAGGAGTAGAGGAAAGGAGATTTCCCTGCCCTGAGTTGGGCGAGGGTTCTCCTGACCCCGCAAGGAAGATTTTCTTCCTCGTTGCTTATTGCTGGTGCTTTTGTTTGAAGTATTGGGTTTATTGGAGTGTTATTTATGTGGTTTGTGACTGTGTTTGTGTGGATTTGTTGTTTTAGTGCTTTGTAAGTTTTGTTGTGTATGTCTGTAGGTATGTTTGTTGTGTAGTTGTTGTTGTGAAATATTGTTTGCTTTTTGAGCCTGCTGGGTGCAGGTTGTTGTGTTAAATAATTAAGTGGGTTGTTTGTGTACATGGCCGCCAATTTTGCTTGTTTTGCGTGGAGTTGGATGTGTGTTGCTATTGGGAGGACTTTAGCCTCTGTGTGTATGATGTGTGTGTTTGTGTCTGTGGTGTGCCCTGTTGCGACCCTGAGAGCTGTGTTTTGTATTGTTTGTAGTTTGCTGATTTGTGTGTGTGATGTAGTGGGGCCCCAGACTGTGCTGGCATACTCGATTATTGGTCGAGTGATTGCCTTGTATGTGTGTATGAGTGTTTCTTTTGGTTTACCCCACGTTGTTGCTGTGAGTGCGTTTATGATTTTGAGTGTTTTGCGTGCTTTGCTGTGTGTGTTTGCGATGTGTGTGTTGAATGTAAGCTTGGGGTCGAATGTGAGCCCCAAGATTTTTGGGTTTTTGGTTGTGATGAGTGTTGTGTTGTTTATTTGTAGTGATAATTGTGTGTTGTACTCTGCAGGGTCTGGTGTGAATAGTGTGGATGTTGTTTTGCTTGCATTTAATGTTAGTTGGTTGTTGTCTGTCCATGCTTGTATTGCGTGTAGGTATGGTTGTATTTGTTGTTGAGCTATGTGGTGGTTTGGGTGTGATGCATATATTGTGATGTCGTCTGCATATGTTATGATGTGTACGTTTGGTGGTGGTGTTGGTATGTCTGCGGTGTAGATGTTGAATAATGTGGGGGGGTGAAGAGGGTCTTCTGGGGGTACTTTTTTTTGGTGGTTTTTGTTTTGATTTGTAGTTGTTGTATGTGGTGTATGCTTTGCGGCCTTTGATGTAGTTGTTTATGAATTTTGTGATTGTTGTTGGTACTTGTGTTTGATCTGGACCTCCGAAAAGCGAAACTCCTGAGAACATGACAAGAACAAAAAATAAAATTAATGCAGGTACTGGGTGAATGCCAGTAGATTGTCATAGTGGGTATAATTAAGCAACACGTAGTCATGATATTTTTTATTAACAAAATAAATATTGGTTGAACATTACCAAAATATAGCTAAATTAAAAAAAATCAATACGTTTTCAATATAGTACATTCATAAACTATATTCAACTATAACAATTACAAAAACCTAATTACTAAAGCTAATAATAACCCAAAAGAATTTCCGAGTGCAAATAAAAAGTTTCATCAAAAGTTTGTAAAAAAGTTCGCACATAATTATGCCATCGCGAGAAAATTTTAAAAAATAACCTTTATAGACCTTCAAATTTTTACCCTTGCGCACCCAAAAGAAGGGGGTCTAACCCAAAACTTTTTCCCTAGCCAACCCTAAAGCGGGGTCTAGAGCATACATGGGTAAGTTGGTCGGGAGTGGGGGGTTAAACCCGGATTTAGGGAGAGGGTTAAAATCAGAGAAACGCATTTTTATCTATATTATCTTTTTCTGGAGTGCATTTTACCCATATCGTTTTTTAATTTTAAAGGAACAATAGGTAAAAACGCTAATTTTCGGTTCAAAATCCTTTTTATTGCATTTTTAAGCTTTTTATCGCTTAAAACACCCGTTTTGACTTTAAACTTTGGAGGCAGTTAGAAGTCATTTTAAAAACTTTTTTTTCTACATTTTTCTAAAATTGGATGGTCAACTTTCCTTCCCCCTTCCACTTCTGAGTGAGGGGGGGGGGTTAACACCTCATCTCAGAATTTGGAGGTTAAACCCCCAATCCCTTCCCTCCTTGTCCATGTACACCCCATTGATGCGCTTCAAACAAGATAGTGAGCAGGAGTGGGTGGGTAGCCTTCCTTGATGGGGCATACATACCGGAATCCTTCAAATAAATCATTTTTAGCGATTTTAACACGTAAATTTTTAGGATCCCGTAAGCTTTAGGGAGGGGGGTATTCGACGCACAACCAAATCTTAAAGAAAGAAAAGAGTGTCGTAATTGTTAAGATTTCTTGGCCGAGTATAATCCCTTAGTATTCTTTGCCTTTAGTAGTATTAGCCTTTGCCCTTGCCTTTGCCCTTAGTATTCTTTGCCTGCCTATGGTAGTAGTGAGTGCTCTGAAATTCATTCGCAAAGTTATCGTTGACAATTAAGTGTACAGCTGTTAATTCCCTTGGATTATATTCTTGCTAAAATTAAAGCGGGAACACATAAACAAATGATGACAATGTAATGCAGCACATAAGTCTTCCATGAGTTACTGTGGTTGAGAATAACAGGTTCATTTGAATCCCGTATCGCTCATTTTACTGCCAAAAAACCAAAATAGCAATTTTTCACCTTTTCTTTCAAAAACTCCATTTTATTCAGCCTCATCTTTCTGGACATCACACATTACGTCTTCTACCCTACCTACACTAACCAAAAAATCCACTAAATCCAATCTAAAAACACGAATTTCATCCGAGTTTAAAAGTCTGTTCATTTCGAATTTAAAACTCATACCGCAGATTTCTTCCACTTTTACATCTCCAATAACGTAACATCTACTGGGGGCGTTAATCCGATAACTTTCGCTGTCTGGCACGTTTACTTTAAAAATCCTTATCCGGCGCCGGCTGGCACGTTCACTTAAAATATACTTCTCCCCCGATCCCTGGCGTCTTTGTTGGCCTGGTACACTAGGAGTTTCTCCATGCCGTGCTTTGGGTTCCAACCGTCCGCGTCCGCCCCGTCCAACTCACGGCGCCTTCGCAGTATTTCTTTGGCACGGAAGTCAAACCAGAAATTGTGTTCCTTTTTAATTTCATGTATTTGTCGTTCGTCTCGTAATTTCTCTCTAAAAGTAATTAAGTTAATTTACTTCTCTTTAGAACCAATATAAGTATGGTCTAGAGCTCCGGGCAACAATAATACAGACCTGTGCACTGCTACCCCGGGGTTTTATTGGGGGGCCTTTCCAAAACGGAGGGGGGCACGGGGGGAACTTTTTTGAAACGGAGGGGGGGCAAGCAGGAAAAACAAAAAAATGAGAAAAAAGAAAAAAAAGGACAAAAGAAGCAAAATTAAAGTAAACAATAGGTCTAAAATAGCTTAAAATGCATTGAAATTGGCTAAAAACTGCAAAAATTTCGCGACTACGACGTCATAATAGATCAAAATGGACGCCATAATTTTTGTGTAGTTTTTCATTTTTGGGTGGGGGAATAAAACAGGGGGAGTGGGCAAATCCTTCAATAAAGCGGGGGGCATTTCCAGACTGTGCACAGGTCTGATAATAATTTAGGATTATTGGCCGAAGTTTTTGAGGCCTTTCCAGATTTTTTAAAGCTGCTTTTCTCTCAAATCTCCCTCATTTGTTACGCAATTTCTCTCTAAAACGAAGAGTTCAGTATGCTCCGGAGCTCCGGCAAATATCTTGATTTAGGATTTAAAGTTCCAAAGCACTTTTCTGGCTTTCCTTGGCACGGATGTCGAACCAGAAATTGTGTTCCTTCCTGATTTCTTTTAATTGTCGCTGAACATGTAATTTCTATCTAAAATTAAAGCAAATTAGAAGTGTTGTCCGGAGCTCCGGAGCGCTTTCGGGATTTTTTTGCCATTTTCTTTTTTATTATTTTCTATTTGTCGCTCGTCTCGCAATTTCTTTCTAAAATTAAAAAAATAAGTATGCTCTGGAGCTCCGGGCAGCAATCTTAATTTAGGATTGTTGCCCTGTGCTCCGGAGTACTTTGCAGTATTTACTAGGCACGAAAATCGAACCAGAAATTGTGCTCCTTTTTAATATCCTATATTTGTCGCTCGTATTGCAATTTCTCTCTAAAAACCGAGATTTGAAATGTACAAAACGAACGTGTACGGTGTAGAAATCTTTTTGCAAAACGTAAAACATTTCAAGTCAGCATATCTTACGAAGGGAAAGGTAACAGTGATATAATGTATAAATCGACTGTTTCTTTGGCGAGATAATAAAGCTCTTTTAAAACTTTTTTTAAGGTAACATCATTTTCACACAAACTATAGCAATTGTGAAACTTTCGGTGTTCTATAAAGTCTATTTAGTCCCTCCAGATTTTGCGAAAGATAGCTTAACCCCCATCCACTCGAGTGAATGGGGATTGAAAGGTTAATTTGGTTAAAATCGAACAAAAACTGTTTTTAAAACCATTTTTAACTATCTCCAAACTAATTATTGTGAATGTTTTAAGCAATGAAAAGTGCTTATTTAACTAAAATTTGCTTTTTTTATTTAATTCTCCTCCAAAACTGAAAAACTATATGATAAAATTAACTCCAAAAAAAACGACATGGAAAAACTGACTTCCTCGGTTTTTATTCTTCCTTTCCCCTTAAAGGTGCGGTAAAAACTAACCCCTGCTACCAATAGCACACAATTTTTTTTCATTAAAATATCTCCACTGGTTCAGCAGATATGACCCTCAAAATGTTTTTTTTCCTCGAAAATTCTGTACTTGAAAGATTGCTCAATGGGTATAAAAAATTAAGTTAGAAAATAAATGCACTTAAAGAAAGCGGCTACTTTCTACTTAAATTTGAAACCTTGATTTTTTAAGATTGGTGCAGTATTTGTGTCGAGATATTGCGTTTTCTGTACAAAAACACCCTTGATTTTTTTGCTAAAAAAACAAACGACGGTAGTGATTAGATTAAGTTTGCCCAACATTTTTGCCGTCACTTCGTTTTTAAAAATCCGGGTTTTTTGTACGGGAAACGCAATATCTCGATAGATATAGCAAAATAATTTTTTAGCAAAATTTTTATCAAAATACTGCTTCAGTATTAACGATCAAAGTATCAAATTGAAATATAAAGTGACTACTTTCTTTTAGTGCATTATTTTGTAACTTAGATTTTTATACCCATCGAGTAATCTTTCAAGTACAGAATTGGCGAAAAAAGCCATTTGGGAGGGGGGTCATATCTCCTGAATCAAAGGAGATATTTTGATAAAAAAATTTTGTGGGTTATTTGGGCAGGGGTAAGGCTTTTACAAAAAATCATCAAAATCGAAGACAAAAAGTTTAACTCCGCACCGGATCTTTTTATCCGATTTATCTCCTAATAGGATTTAATTCACCCATGTAGGATTAAAACACAGAGATTTTAACTACAATAGGTTTATAGATTAAGCGGTACAAGTTTAAACAATACGTGGAAAACTAAAATACTCAAACTTACAACTGATGTTCGAAATACTCTTGTCGCATTATTTTATACACTTCATCCGCCGTCAATCCTTTATACCAGAGAAAAGGATAAGCGAATCCTATTGACACGCATCTAAAAATAATACCGTATTAATTGAAATTCCAATCTATAAGATGCTAATTAGGGTAACTGATTTAAATTCGGGCAGCCTTAATTTCGGCCACTGGCTGTTATATTTGCCACGCGCAAAATTATAAAATGAACTGCGTATGGCTAAGATATCTACCTAGCTAGTCATACGCAGTTCATTTCAAAACCTTGCGTATGGCAAAATAACATTCGGTGGCCGCAATTAAGTCTGGACAGATTTTAATTGGTTACCCTAATTCTACGAGTATGACACCATTTAACAGCGCTATACCGTTTTAACAAAATTCAATTATTTGAATAAACTAAGTTGCGTGATATTATTTAAAAATTCAAAATGTTGAGAACTCGGAGCCGCAAAAATCGGAACTTTTGGAGTTAAAAGTAAGAAAATTGTTTTGTGCTAGGTTTAAGCTTAAGTATAGGTTTTAGCCATTTCAATCTTTTATCTTCAAGTTCTAAGCTTTTGGCTTTATGTTCCTTAGTCCCGTTCGGCTAAAATTTTCTTCCCTGCAACGACTCTGGATCTCACGTCATCTTTACTATGGCAGAATGAGCCACAAATCGTATAAAATATCTGCGACTGTGACTCATTTCTGATTTTAATTAGCCTCTTTACTACTACACAACAAATCGCTGTCACGTGTTTTTTATAACGACTGTGACCCATTTCTGATTTCAAAATAACCTCTTTATTAACTGCAAAACAAGTCACAGTCACGTGTATTTTATAATGACTGTGGCTTATTTAGCCGTCGTAGAAACGAAGATGTGTCAACGTACTTACCCGGCCACGAGTCCTGTGGCAGCACCGACGATCATGCCAAGCGGTCCCATAAATATTCGATTCAGTCCACCGGACAAAGCTAAATAAACTCTTTTTGTTACAACAGACACTGACGTTAAAAATACCCACTTACGTTCTAGGTTTTTTTATGCCAAATCGACGCAACCTGAAAATAACTTCTGAGAAAACCCTTTTTTTTGCTTGCACGGATATTGCAAGAATTTTCAAAGTGTTAAAATGAATTTAATTTATCTTTAACACTAAAATGTTGAGCTTCAAGCTGTCTGTAATGGAGCTCCGCTTTGTAAAACTACGGAGAAATCTACATCCACAAGCAATTCACGGCCCACCTATGGTTGTACTAATTATGTGAATAATAAAAAAAGCTATGCTAAAGATTGTTAAGTAAAAAATTTTAGTAAACTAAAATTTTTTAAAACTTATTAAAAGCAATTAAAAAAAACTGTAAAAATGCGAATAAAATAATTAAAACATTTAAGCCTAATAAGCTTGAAATCAAATATTTTATGGAAGGAACTCCAAAGCTCCCTCCGCTATAAGTGGCCGGGGCTCCGGAGCATGATGTGGGAGGGTAGAAACATCACTAGTCTTTATGTTTTCTTGTTAAATTATATAATTCTTGAACAAAAATTTACGCATTTCAAGTTGAGTATTGATTGAGATGGGCAAAATGAGTCGTTTTTTTAAATTAATTGTACTACTATACAACACAAAACGTTTGACTACAAAAGCCATCTAAAAATATGCATATTATGAAAAAAACTAATAATATGTGGCTTTTTTGTGAAAATAGAAAAAAATTATGTTATTGGCGCCTAGATTTCTGTGCTGGCGCCTAAAATTTGGAGGCTAGGCGCTGGCGAAAAAACCCAGCTTACGTTAAAGCCATTCGGAAAGAATGAGTTCAACCAGAACAAGTAAGAAGGAAGATCAAATCGCCAGGCTAGAAGCGGAGAATGCGGCTCTGCAGCAGAAGTTGGCGGATGTGGAGGAGAGGCTCGCCCAGATGGAGGAGGCACGGGCTTCTGGTGTTGATGTGGAGCTGGTGTCTACGGTGTGCGAAAAAGTATTTAATCGTTTGATACCTATGATGGACAGTTATTTCAAGCGCATGGAGGTCCGAAAAGAACATGAGACAATGCTGGTTGTTTCTTGCCTTCCCGAGAGTGTCAAAAAGAGTTGCTTGGCAATCTTCGGGAGCTAAGAGAGCAGAACAAAAAGGTTTCACTTCGGTATTCTGCTGATGGTGATCCCTTTTTGTTCGACATCACTTTCAAGGCTCCCCTAAAGGTTTCAAAATAGGATATTTCGCGACTTAACTACCATTATAGTAAATTAAAGTTTGTACCTAGTATAAAAATTTTGTGTACGAATGCAAGAAGCCTTGCTAACTCCTTAGAAGGGCTTGATGTTCTGATTTCAGGAGATAGCCTTATCTATGGTGCTGTTGATATCTGCTTTATTTGTGAAACATGGCTCACTGAAACAACTTCTAACGCAATGATCATCAAAAATACAGAATGTAATGTTTATCGAAGGGATCAAGAGCAGTGGCGAGGAGGTGGAGTAGTTCTATTAATTAAAAATATTTTTAGAGCAGTTGAAGTTGAAATGGAGGTAAAGTACGATGCAATATAATTAGTAGCGGTTGACATTTTTCTACAAAAGTCATCTAAACTGAGATTCATTGGTATTTATAGAGAACCTAGTACTTGCAAAGAAAAAAACAATCTAATATTTGAGCTAATCAGAAATTTAACAGAAAACTTTGTAAGAACCATTTTTTTAACTGGAGATTTCAATCTGCCAGGGGTAGATTGGTCTTCAGATAAAATAACTTCAAACGCGCAAAATGAAAAAAATTGGTTTGAGTTTCTTATTGAGCTAGGTATGTATCAGCTTGTTTCACAACCAACTCGTGAGAATAATTATCTGGATCTTTTGTTTACAAACGATAGAGAAATTTTTAATAATGTCACTGTTGCGCCCAGTTTTTCACAATTAGACCATGACACTATTTCATCTGAAATTAATCTTAAAATATTTGAGTCTTTAAAATAAGTTTCATAACTACATACCTGCTTTTTTAAAAGCAGATTATGACTTGCTAAGTTTATACTTATCTACAATCAACTGGAAAATTTTATTTGAGGAATGTGGCACAGTAGAAAATGCTTGGCTGAGATTCAAGGATATTTTGTTGTTAGGAATCAATAGACATGTCCCTGGAAAAAAAACAAGAAAAAAATTGTACAATATCCAATACATATAAGAAAACAACAAAATCAAAAAAAAAACTTTGGCATAAGCGTAATATTGATGAAAAATCAAGATCAAAGTACAAAAAAATTTGCAAAGTATACAAAAATAAAGTTAGCGATTTTAACACTAATAAAAAAACAAAAATTTTAAATTCAAGGGTTTTAAACAATTTTTATAAATTTTTTAATAGTAAGATTAAAACAAAACAAACTATCCCACCAATTAAAAGAGACGATGGGACTTTTGTCACTGAAGACTTTGAAAAAGTTGAAATTTTTGGAAATTATTTTGCTTCCGTTTTTACTGATGATAATACTTTACCAAATTTTAATCCACCAAATATTGGAAAGTTGGATAACATGGTATTTACCACAAAAAAGGTATTTAAAGCCCTAAAAAAGCTCCCAAACAAATTGTCTCGAACACTTGACTGTTTTCCAGTTTTACTTTTTAAAACGCTTGGCTAAAGTTATGCTGAACCTTTTGACAATAATCTTTCAGATTTTTTTCTTTCAGTCTTTTGATTTTGGAGAATTAGCACTTGATTGGAAAAAAGCTTTGTTAAACTTACTGTTTAAAAAAGGCACCAAAAGCCTAAAAGAAAGTTATCGTCCAATTTCACTTACATCTTTTTCTTGTAAACTAATGGAACAGCTTGTCAAAGAAGAACTTCTTGTCTTTTTTATATCATTTTGTCAAGGTTTTAACATGGTTTTAAGGCAAAAAGTTCTACAATAACACAGCTGTTGGAAACTTTTAATGAGTGTACGCAGGCACTAAAAGAATAACTTTTTATTGATGTCATTTACTTGGATTGTGCCAAGGCCTTTGACACCGTGTCACATCAAAAATTGTTATATAAGTTAGAAAAAATAATGTTTCTAGTAAATTTTTAAAATGGATAAAAAAATTTTTAGTTGGGCAGGAAATTAAAGTTGTATCATTTCCTGTAAAAAGTTCAGTTCCTCAGGGTTCTGTTTTGAGTCCATTTCTTTTTCTTATTTATATTAATGATATTGTTGATTGTGTTAAGTACTCACAAATTAGACTCTTTGCAGATGATATAAAGTTGTTTGCAAAATCTTCATCTAAAGATTACCACATTCAAACCTTAAGACTTCAAAAAGATTTAGATAGATTATACAGCTGGTCACAAGACTGGCAATTGCAATTATCAGATCATAAATGTGAAGTTCTTTATATTCGAAATAATAACAAAGAGTTAATTTGTAAATATAAGCTTGGTAATATTGTACTTGCAACTAAATAATTGGTGCGTGACCTAGGTGTTTATATATCTCATGATATGAAATCCTCTAAACACTGTGAAATCATAGCAAAAAAAAGCAATTAGAGTGACATCACTAATTTTTCGAACATTCAATTCAAACTCTAGAAATAATCTTCTCAGAGCGTATAAGTTCTATCTATATTAGACCAATTCTGGAGTACGCTAGTGCAGTTTGGAACCCTTATTTACAAAAAGATATAAACATTTTGGAAAATATGCAACAAAATTTTATTAAGAGGTTGTTTTATAAATGCAAGTTGTTACCTGTTGGTTATGAACAAAGACTGGATCGACTGGACGACCAGCCAAGCGAAAGAGGAAATTTTTAATATTAATATTTTTATTGTAAATGTACTAAAGGTATAAAATACATTTTGTACACTGAATTATGAACTAGAGATAATAAAACATTTTTGTCGTTTAATAAAAAATCAAAGAAAGATTAGGTGAGTAGGTTCACCAAAGAAATAGTTAAGTCGTAGGCAAGGCAATAATTAGAAAGGTGGTCACGACTCATGATAATCAAGTTGTTTTTATAGAATTAGCATTAACACATTTATCATTAATCAAGTTTCATATTTTAGAAACACGCACACTTAACAAAATATATTCTGCATTCAATCTTAGAATTTTCATTTAATTTTTGGTCAAAAATTTTGTTTACTGCAACGCAAATTTGCTTAGGGCTTCTTATTCTTACCCGAGCCACGTCAAAAATGTCGAATATTTCTGACCCTCCTTAATTTCTAGTGATCAAATTTTTTCGAGTTTGCCCTGCCGCAAAGTTTCTAAAATGTAAAGACATATTAATTTCA
Source organism: Microlaimidae sp. YZB2_3 (assembly GCA_030248175.1). Classification (NCBI taxonomy): domain Eukaryota; kingdom Metazoa; phylum Nematoda; class Chromadorea; order Desmodorida; family Microlaimidae; species Microlaimidae sp. YZB2_3. The sequence goes on along the minus strand of JASAMX010009062.1, from coordinate 2,441 downwards.
ACGCACATTATACTGCTTACCAATAGCGGGTGGAACATAGAGCAGAGAGAAGCGATCTCGATATGCGGTGACTGCCGTTGCAGATGCCCTAAAACAATTTGAAAAAAATGTCGTTACTACAGCAGAATGGCTCACAATTTGTATAAAATAATTTTATCGGTTTATTTTAGAATGAGAAAAAAAACATTTGAATTTTGAACAAGAGTGGTAAACTAAATACATCATGGCTAATCTGTTAGTTATGTTAGCATAGATGAACGAGGGGAAGGAAGGTGGAGTAGGTTGGGGTCCACTCCCCCCTAGCCTTGAAAGTTTTGGCCTCCTTCTCTTAGAAAAAAAATCAAGGGAGGGCTTCCTCCCCCCAAATTTTCGAATTTTTTACCTCTGACCCCCCTCTAGAATTTAAAATCCGACTTTCCCTCTTCCCTCTCGAGAAAATTCTAAGTAATTTATTTATACTAAATTTTCTTCCAAAAACGTGAATTTTTAAAACCAATTCATGTTTTTACACCCTTTTTATACCAGAATACCGCTTTTTATTTAATAAAATACAGTATTATCTTATAAAAAACAATTATTAAACCTTTAATAATTGCCTCCACAGCCAACTAAAAAATTTAATATTTTAAATGACTGAATTACGCATAATTTTTAAATAATAAAAGCCAAAAATCTAACAATCGTGTCTGGTTTCCATATTAATTAACTTAATTTGCTTAGATTTCCAGACTTTCGTTTTTCTACGATTGCAATTCGTGCTAATTTGGGTATTCAAGTAAATCATCCTTTATTCCACAAAATTAATACAGCATACTTTTCTCTATTAATGTTTGATCCCTGAAACATTAACAAAACCGGAACGAAAAATGTAAGATTTTGCATCAGTCTTGAACTTGAACTAGACTGTTCTGAACAAAAATTCAATCAATCCTTCCACGTATCTAATAATTAATAATACTTACAAAAATCCACCGGTAAATATGGTTGCTGGTAGGGCCGTATATCGAAATCCATTCACCAAAAACATCATAATTGTGTAATCCATCATTCTTCTCTGAAACAACACATTGTTAAAAATAAGAACTTTTGTATTTTGATTTCACTTATTAAAATTAAATTCTATGCTCTCCGTGCGTTCCGGAGTTACGGGAAATATTATGCAATCTATATATAAATAGACGTAAGGTGTGTGTGTGTGCAAGTCCGTAGCCAGGGGGGGGATTCGGGGGATTAATCCCCCCTCAAATTCTGGGAAGGCAAAAAATTTCGTAAGGGTCCCCCCTTTGGTTTTTTTAAAAATTTAGAAAAAAAATGTTTTTTTCCAAATCACTCTGTAATGTATTAAAGCTATCTAAAATGCATTATTTAAAGTGATTTAGGTTCATAAAAGATCTTATTTATAAAAAAGGAATTATTTATAATTCAAAACATTAGTGCAGTGAGTTTAAAAATATTGTATTTTTGTTGTGTGAAAATATTTGCATAAAAGCGGCAGTATCAAAGAGCGGGAAGTCACGATTCAACCACTTTTTTGGTATAAAAAAGAAAACGTTTTTTAGAAAACGTTTGTTCTTTTTTATTAAAATAGTAATAAAATACCTAAAACTATTTTATTTTGTTGTATTTATTTAAAAAAACAACTAAAATAAATAAAGATTCAGTACTTAAATTTAGTTTTCCTGATGCCTTTTAAAAGCTTAAAATTAAAAAATTTTCCACCCCGGGGGGCATTCTGCCCCCCGTTCCCCCCTGACAAGGGGCTCTGCCCCTTGACCCCGCTGGGGGGCTCCCGCCCCCCAGACCCCCCTTGTGGGCCCCTATAAACCACCTTCCAAAAAATCCCCCCCTCAATTCAAATCCTGGCTACGGCCCTGGTGTGTGTGTGTGTGCGCGCGCGCGTGTGTGTGTGTGTGTGTGTGTGTGTGTGTGTGTGTGTGTGTGTGTGTGTGTGTGTGTGTGTGTGTGTGAGTGTGTGTGTGTGTGTGTGTGTGTGTGTCTGTCTGCCTGTGTGTTCCCAAACTCCTCCCTAACCACCCAACGGATTAAGGTAAATGAGGTACCGTTAGAAAGCTTATACCTCAGGGAATGTCGTAGAGGGTTGAAATTTTGAAACAACTTACATGGACATCTTTATACTCGACAACGCGTTTTCAGCAAAGGGGGGAACCCTGTGGATTTTGAAACTTAAAAAAAAATTTTGTCTAGGAATTGGCTTAAACTTATTGGTAAGAGTAATTAACCAAGTAAAACCACACTATTATGTTTTTTTGGAAAAAGAACATGGAAATCTTTATAATGGACGTTTTTTCACTAAAGAAAAGAATGATTTTGCTCTCCAACCACAAAAGGGATTGGGCTAAATGAGATATCATTGCAAAGCTTACAGTCCCAGTCCGGGAAATGTCATAAAGAGGTTAAAATTTGGAAGAATTTTGCATGGA
>JASAMX010009061.1:0-20848 GCA_030248175.1 Microlaimidae sp. YZB2_3 | reverse complement strand
GTGAGTCTCCAAATGAAAATTAGGAAACACCACAGGAACAAATTAAGATTTAGGCGCTCATTTTTCAAACGTGGATCTTAAAATTATTTTAAAAAAAAACTGAAAGCATTTTTACAATGCTAAAAATAACAATTACTGGTAAAATACTTTGCAATTAATCTTTTGCGCTCTAGTCATAACTTCTGCAATATTGACGCAAATAAAAAAAAATATCAAAATAATAATCATTTTACTGAACATAAACACAATGATTGTTTTTATTATGTTTTATTCATTTTGTTTTTTTATTAATTTTATTATTAGATAAAAAACAAAAATTCAAGAACAGACTGTGTTGTTGATTAAAATACAAACAAAATGATATGTGGGTTTTACATTTACTCCCATGTTACAAGTCAGAGTTGCTTTCGATAAGAGTTTTTGCAGTAATTGTATTAAAATATTTGCGGATTTTTTGAAAATTTAATATGTAGGCTTGCCTTCGAAAAACAAAAGAAATAAATATTTTCAGTGGTGAGTCTTAGCATTTCTATTTCGAGACTCAAGGCTAAAATTGATATTGTAATTTATCGATTTAAAAGTGGGAAGTTTAGGAAGATGGGTTATACGGTATCAAGAAGGCGTATTCTTGACGGTATAATATAAAGAATTAACAACTATTGACTCAAGAAAGTCAAGATTGGGAGTTGAAAAAATAAACTTAAAGCTTGTTGGAAACTGAGGCAATTTTTTAAGGGTTAAAATTCCGAGTTTTTTTAAGCTCTAGACAATAATTAGACATTTTTTTCCAGCTCCGATTAAATTTTAAAAAATTGTTTCAATAAGTTGTTAATAATTTTGAACTTAAAAAGTTTGATGAATTATTTGCGGAAAGTTTTCGCTTATTTCTTCTATTTAAAATTCGATAAAAGCGAGTAGCCGATCAAAAACGGTGGCATAGAAACTGCATGAAATAATTAATAGGCCACAGCAAATATGTCCTTTTGTTCTCATTCATTATGAACACAAGCTATTTAAATCATTAATAAATGGTATAAACAGGCGGAATTTAGTGGTGGGGTCGGTTTTTTACAACTCTGCCGCTGGATTGGTTATTCACACCCCACTACAATAAAACGAGTCGAATTCGCAATTACACATCCGGCAGACTGCAACTTGCAATACAAATTTAGCATGTGTCATAAATATCTGTTGTCTTTTTTCAAGGTTTTTTTTTATTTTTCTTCTAGTGTTGGTATTTTGTAATTCGTTCATTCTTTTAGAGAAAAAAATCAAAAAAAAAAAGAGTCAGAATGCATATTATAAATTGTAATTGTGACTCGTCTTGCAAACTGTGACAATTTATAGCAACAAATGGATTGTCTCAGACATTAAAAGCTTTGTTTGCTTGTTCGCTTTGATCTATTCTGCCGTGAAATTTTTTTATTTATGATAAACTGCGTCGTCTGAAGCAAGAAGCGTGATGGATGTCTCTGTCAGAAAAATGAATGCTCATTCATAATCCTGACAGGCGCGTTCTTGGCCTCTGAAGCGGAGGCAAGGCGCCAATACATCATACAACTGGAACACTATCTTTTTTCGGCACCTTAACCTCCAAGCCTGACAGCCGAAGTTTATTAATTATTTCCTTTAAACATCCCGATCAATTTGAGGCAGCCTTTATTTTAACGGCTCTCGCGCTCGCCGCTACCAGGGACGATTTAGCAATGTTATTTATGAAAACCAAGAATTAAAACAAAACAGTTTCTCACTTTCCTATAAAATTGTAAATGTATTTCATGTTGATTATTTGGTTCATATGGAATCTATAACAATAAAAATTGTATAATTATATATGTGCATATATACAGTGTACAACAGTTAGTTAGAACTTCGCTAAACGTTTTTTATTTTTATACGAATCTATAACACTGTTTAGAAAGTAATAAACGCAGTTATTTTAATAAAAATCATAATACAATTTTTTATGTTAGTTCGCACTCATTTGTTTCCATCAAATGCGAATAAATTTCGTTTCTATGAGGGAGTCTGCTCTGTACAATCCTTATTGTTGCCAAAAAGCTGTTTTTGTGCGGTTAGAAGTTTTTATTTTGGTATTTTTCAATTTATTATGTTGATCAATAAATCGATAACAAGGACCTAAATAAAAAAAGTGGCTCCTAAAAAAGTTGCTTAATTCTTTCTTCTTTCCAATGAGCCCATGTTTATTTATGACGGAGGAATATCGATTAATCATTAACGGAGGAGGAATATCAATTTTAAGGTATGAGCGTTAGAAATAATAAGAAGAAGATTAAGATGAACATGAATTTCTAAATTTACCCACCTTCTCTAATTATGATTGGCGCGGCGCCGCGGGGCTAAATCGCCCCGTGGGGCTCCCGCGCCACCCATGATGACGTTTTAAATTGCTGTCAGTTTTCCCTATCTGTTAAAAAAATTGGCCACAGGTTCCGTTTACTTTTCCAAAGCTTGATGGTAGTTTTTTCATTTCATGATTGCGCCAGGTTTTTTTCTCTGGGAATTCTTCCAAAAATGCATACCATTAATTTAAAAAGCTGCCGGGATAAAATTTATTTCGATTTTAATGTTACACTTAGGTTACTTAGACGGTTTAAATGTAGTTTAAAGTTTTATTTATCAAATAAATTTTAAATTTAATAGCGTGTTCTTTAAAATTGCCTAAATTTAAGCTTTCGTTGAAGTAAGAATTGTTTTTGGTACGCACCCTTCCCCCAAAAAAGGCACTACTTTTCAAGAGTAATTTTGCTTCTTAATGGGAGAAAAATCATACACAAAAAAAATCAAAAATACTGTCTCAGCGTAATAAGCGTTTTAATTTTTTTTCTAATATAGTTAAAAAAACTTCGGTGGTCTGATAATATGTAAACTTTCGTGGTTTTTATTTTTGTCCTTTATCTTTGACCTTTTAAAAAAAAACTTGTTTTGTCTTTCAGATAAAGGCCCAGTTTCCAGAATGTGAGATGCTTCTCAATAAAAAAATTTTCCGTCTTTGTATCGCTGTTACCAAAGCATGAAAACAAGATTTAAGTTGAAATAAAAAATATATACTTTTCATTCACGTGTGGGGTGTTTCTCTGCGTATTTGGATACTCAATTTCTGAAAATTTTAAATGTCACGCGTCAAAAAATTCGAGACCCTAAGTTACCCATAATTGCATAAATTCAAATAAAATACATTATTATTCATTATTTTTTAGTGATTAATAATAATTAATAATTCTTTTTATATTTATTATTATTATTTTCTTATTATTATTAATAATCAAACTTAATGCCACGATGCCACCGAGTATACCCGGCGGTGACACAGGCACATTAATTTGAAACAAACATCTTTGTATTTGATTTTACTATTGATAATTTTATAAAAATGGCTTAAATCATCCAATTTTAAAATTTTTATCGTATTTTCTGTGTCAATCTTTGAGCTTATTTTTGTATATCTTGCAAGGTTTTTGTATGATGATGTTAAATTTTCATATATATTCCCTAATTCCCTTAATTGTGAAGCCTTTTTATATGTAAGAACATATGTCCTTGAAATTTTCCCATGCTTTTTTACTATGCCACATTCCTTGGATAAAATTTTCCATTTATTCGTGTATATATACAATACAAAATTAACTAACATGGCTTGGACATAGTTTACTTCTGACAAAAAGTCAAGATTAATTTTAGAATAATTTTATATAAAATCAAGATTAATATCAGATAAAATAGTTTCCTGCTCTAATTGTGAAAAGCTGGAGATGAGAAAGGGGAGCAGGGAGGGTGGGGTTCATTCCTTGCTAGTTTTAAAATTTTGGGGCACTCTAGACAAAAATCTAGGGGGTCCGCTTCCTCCAAATTTTTAAATTTTCATAATCGCACAAATTTAAATAAAATTTATTTATTTTTCCAATAATTAATAATATTTCCAAACTTTTTTATTAATATTTTTTTTATTAATAATCATACGCTTTAGGCTGGTAAAAACGTCCTTTGGACAAAATCCAAATAACGTTTTTACATACGTTTATACGCTGTGAAACGTCTTTTGGACTTTGTCCAAAGGACGTTTTTACATAAGTATGAACCAGCCTTTATAATGCGACATATCACCGAGTATACCCGGTGGCGATACAGGCACATTAACTTGGCATGGCACAAACTTAACTTAGAAAATGTGGGTAAATTTTGAAATAAAAATTATTACTATTTTCTTCTTTTTATTTTGTTTCTTTCAGATAACCAATTTAATATTAAAATAATATTATGATTATGAAACAAAAAAATAGTCTATACTTTGAAAATATTCAAAACCGTGTTCGTTTGTATTGTCGCACCAACTGAGTCTGACTTCAAACTTTAAGTAGTGGAATACTTAAGATATACCCTGACAATTTTTAAATTTAACACGTCAGCCATAAATCAAGAATCAAGAATGTCAGAAAAGTTTTTCAGATTTAGTGTGAACAGAACAAAAAAAATTAATGATTAATATTAAAAACTGTTAAAAGAGTATATCTCGCCAACGGGAAACATATGTCATTGTGCAGCTAATACTTAGTTTATTAGGTTATTTTTATTAAAATCCGATTATAAACAGCGTGAGACTAGCCTTGAAAAAATGCTCTAAGGAAGTCTTAGCCTATTGTCAAAAGCTAATTCCGAAAAATTGAAAAAGATCATAAAACTTAACAATTTCAGTTTTTTTCAAGTGTTGTGTCAGAAAGAAAGGAAATAAATAATCGAGCACTGAGCGGAGCGAAGTGCGGGAAAAATTGTTTTGTACCCTCAAATTTTCACCTTTGCCGACTCAAAAAGAAAGAGGGAAGGTTTAGAAAGAAACCCCACTAGACCCCACCCACCTCCTGGCTACGTCCATGCAAGTAAGATAATTGCGATTCAACCAAAAATTTAATATTGTTATTTTGATGTACAAAAGTTTGCATTTGCAAAATAAATATTAATTTTAAAATCCATGCTTTTAAAATAAATAAGTACATTTTTCTATATAAATTCATATTTTACAATTGTATTAATATAATGTATTTAGAAATATGTGGAACTGCGTCGCCGAAACTTTAGATCGGTGTTTAATTTCGAAAGTGAAATGGTTTTTAACGTATTAACCGTCAACGCACTGTGGTCGTCGTAATATAAGGAAAATCTTATCTTATCTTATAACCCATATTTTTGAGTGTGAAATAGAAAATTGCCATGCGCAATAAACAAAATTTTATGAACAATATAAATTTTTTTATAATCTTATAATCCTTGGCAGGGAACACTATTGGAGTACGCTTAAGTAGCACTTCCACTTAGGTTTCGGCTTAAATTTAAAATTTGCGGTTATATTTTGGCTTTTTTAGGCATTAAAATAAGTTTAAAACTGTTTTTAGGCTTAGACTTAGTTTTATGTTAAGTATTCTTATCAAAGTTATCACGTTTCTGAAAATTTTTGTGCGCTTGATCCTGATGTGCAAGGTCATAAATTACCAATTTGTTTGTATATTACCAGATGTATAATACCAATTACCAGATTGTAAGCTATAATATATTTAGGGAGGTTTTTAAAATGTGTTTAAGAATTCTAAATAAAAAAACTTGTATTTGTTTTTTGGTATATTGAAAAATATTTCCTTAAAATTACGTTCAAAATTAAAAAAAAATTGTAAATTCCGCTATTTTTAAATTACGCACGTATTTTTTTAACTCAAAAATAATGAAAATTTAAACGCGTTTATTAATTCACAATTATAAAGCATTTTTTTAAAATAAATCCCCTAAATTATGCATGAAGCCTCAATATTCTCATATACTGAAAAAGTTTTCCCGGAAATTTTCCCCTTTACAAACATCTCGTCTTCTAAACACTTCGTCTTCTACATTTCTTTCTCGGAAAACTCAACTTTCGGGTGCGATTTTGCAAACACACTTTTCAGAAGACATTTGTTTGGGTTTTTGGTAAAAAGAAAAGACGTCCTGATTTAGACGTTGTTGTAAAAACAGATATTTAGTAATCGCAACAAAAACCATGGATTCAAAACCTTACTTTTTTTCTATGGTTGAATTATATCTGGCTGACGCTGAAAATTAGAACGCAGACATGAGGGGACCAATTAAAATTGTGCGGTAATGACGTTTTTAAAAAAAAAACAAATAAGAACGCAGATTTTTTTTAATTCCACCTTTTTACAAAATATACTGGAATTAACCATCTTTAGCCCTTTAAAATTTGCATTTGGGTTTTATATTAAGTAAATAGTCGATTCAATACTGCAATTTTCGCGGTCAGCTAGATTTTATTTGCCTATAAGCCTAAGCAAAACCAAAGATCAAACAAAACTTTATGCTAGCATACTTATATTTAGTGGTGTTTCTATAATTTAAGACTTTCTTAGTCTAAAACGAATCCTACAATCAAGCAAATTCTATTCACCCTGGTCAAAATCCATTGTTCTAAACGGAAGGAATCCCCTGCGCATCAAAGGACACCGCGCGCATAAAGGGACGCGTACATTTATGTCTAATAACGCGCCCCGGCCTTTCTAATAACCCGCCCGCGCGGCATTCTTTTAGCTATATTCCCACCTTCATTTTGAAGCCCTGTTTTGCAGCTGCTCCTGCGACAACCTATCCCACGGAGCAAAACATATATGACGTGATCACGAATACTATATGGCATTTTAAAGCTAAAAAATTCTGAGGTGTTTTGATAATTTTTTTTATTCGCATGACATTTTTTTTATTTTTTATTTTTATTTATTTTTTATTGTTTATGTAAAAAAACTAGTCCTTTGCAAAATACGTTTATGAAGTTGCACTCAAAATATAGATTATGTCCCAGTTTGCCAGCGAATCTGTCTTACTTTGCCAGTTTCTAATTTTCGGCGCGCTAATTTTTCAGCGCGCTGAAAAAAAATTTTTAAACACGGTTAGACCAAGCGGAAACGCCTTTTTTAGTTAGCTAAACATTTTTAAACGTCTTTTTTGTTTTTTAAGCCTAAACAAAACCTTAAAATCAAGCTAAACTTTATCATGGTAGGGTTTCAGATTTTTAAGCGCGCTTAAAATGGTGACGTGCAAAATCCCCATAAAAGTAGTGTAAAATCCCCATGGCAAAATTCCCCATAACGCAGTGCAAATTCCCCATAACAATCAGAAATGCGTTTGCAAATTAAAATGTGTTAAAAAAACTAAGTTTCAATCATAAAAGCATTAAAAATGTTTTATTTTTTTCCTAAGCCTAAGCAAAGCCCTAAAATCAAGCTAAATTTTATCATGATAAAATTTTGTTGTATTTTCCAAGTGTCAAAATTTAAAGGAAATATTGCAAACGCATTATATTTATGGGGAATTTACACCACCTTATGGGGATTTTGTAACGTTTATGGGGATTTTGGCCTATGGGGAATTTGTCTCTGGGGTTTTTTTACGGACCCCTTACCAAAAAATTACCACTAGCGCGCTGAAATTCAGAATCTGCCCTTACTTTGCCATGGCAAAGCGAGACTGTTGCTGGCAAAGCAAGACAAAAAAACTACTGAAAAAGTAAGACTGCTGGCAAAATAAGATTTACCCAAAATATAATTCCAAGGGCTAGATGTAAAAAAACTAGCTGTTTAAAGACGAAATGTAAAAGGCGAAAAACTTCCGCACAACACTCAACTAAAAATTTCGCTCTTCTTATAACAGATGACCATAAAGTTTCCATCCATAGACTGCCAACACTGGACGGTTAATATTTTTTTGCTCTTTTCAGGGTTGCCAGGTTAGCCCCTTTGGGACTATTTTTAGCCCTTTTTTTAGGCTGATAGCCCCGAAGATTTGGAAATAGCCCTTAGCGCCTTTTTTAGCCCCTCTTCCCAAAAATAGCCTCTTTTTGGGTCAGGTTCAAAATTAAAAATAAAACGAAAATCATCCCAAAATTGCGATAAAATGATCACTCTTAGTGATAAAGTACACTTATCATGATAAAATATATATTCATTTTAAAGTTTGTTTGTTGTTAAGATTTCTCGAACGGCTTGTTGTCCGTGATTTATCTTTGGTTGCTTATAAAATTTCATTATGATGACTAACTGGCGAATTTTTAATTTTTAAATCAATGAAATTTAAATGAATTTTTTTAGTAAACTTTCATATCAATTCCTTTTTTTTAAATTTTAACCTTATTAAAAAATTTATTTGTTCCTTGTTTACATAAAAAATGCTGTGGAATTACAATGTAAAAAGAGTGTCTCCCATTGCCTCCTAAGCTGCTATGCTTCCCTTATCTTTCATATTTAAAATTTATAAAAAATTCGTACCTTCAGAAGTTTTTTTTTTTAATTTTGACCTTATTAAAAAATTTAATTGGGTAATAGTGCTTTGTTAAAAAATGTTTTAATGTTAAATTACAATCTACCCTATCTATCTAAAAAATTTTAATTTAATTTTCAGGAATTTTGAGAAAGATGACATCAGTTTTCTATACAAAAAAAAGTAAAAATTCAAAAATTATTTTAGTATCGGCCGCTTGATTATTATTTCTATAATAAGCCAGCAGTATTCAAAAAACATGACCTGGTCAAAAAAAATTTTTAAAAAAATCTTCAAAAAAATTTTATAATTCAACAAATACATATTTTTAAGCGCCAAAAGCTTTTTCTGAAAATATAGGTTTTTTGATACATTTTAATGTTTTCTACATGATTGACATGTCTATATTAAACAAGTGGTGATAAAAAAAATATAAAATCAAGTAAAAAAAAATTTATGTTTTAGGAAATTTTTTTTTCTTAATGATCAAATAACAAAATTAATTTTTTTTAATGATCAGATAACAGAATTAATATTATACTAAGCATAGTCTATGCATAGTTTAATTCTACTGTTTTCATTATTTCATAATTTTCTTTTTATTTTTTTTCTTTTTTTTTCTCTTTTTCTATTTTTTTCTTTTTTTCATCAACAACATCAAATCTGCGACTTAATTGCCGCCAATATAAATTACAATTGTAACAAAATATTAATGAACTATCTGATATGACTTTAAAGGCTTAAAAAGAGCGCTTATTTAAGTCAGTTATAAAACTTCTTGAATGCATCCAAAAAATCGACAGTTACTTGAGATGGGAGTAGATTGTTCCAAGGTGTAACTATTCTATTTGCAAAAAAAATTTTCTTGCATTAATTCTGCAGTCTTCAATGGCCAATTTAAATGGATGACCACGGGTGGGCTGCAGGTTAAACTTAAAAAAATTATTGGCTTGCAAATTGTTTAAGCAATGTATAATTTTAAAGCACTTATATAAATCAATTTTGTCTCTTCGGTCCGTTAATCTTTCTAAACCTAGGTAATCCAGTCTATGTTCATAACCAACAGGTAACAACTTGCATTTATAAAACAAACGTCTAGTGAAATTTTGTTGCACTTTTTCCAAAATGTTTATATTTTTTTGTAAATAAGGGTTCAAAACTGCACTAGCATACTCCAGAATTGACAAAGATGACATCAGTTTTTTACGGATATACATTTTACACCACTAAACGTTATATTTTCTGAAGGTAGAAACTTCTTGGATTACGTTAATACCGGCTGCATGATTAGTATTTCTATAGTAAGCCAGCGGTATTAAACATAACTTGGTCAAAAAAAATTTTTTTTCCAAAAAATTCTTCACAAAATATCTGATCATTCAGAAAATACATGTTTTTAGAGACCAAAAGCTATATTTTCTGAAACATCATGTTTCTTTTACGTAATATAACAGACCTAAATGCCTAAAGATACGTATTCCAATAGATTTGATAATAATTAAAAAATCATGGACCAAAATTTTGATGTTCCTAAATTTTGGATTCAATTAAATTTCCAAGAACGAATATAACGTTTTACATGGTAAACAGGGACGTATCCAGGGTTTCATTTTTTTTGGGGGGGGGGGCGGATTGTAGTACAAAAAAAATTTTGGGGGGGCGGAGACCCCACCCCCCCCCCGAATTTCGGGGGGGGGGCGGCGGAGCCCACCCCTTAATTTTTGAAAACGTTAAAAAAGCAGGGATAAACGTAGATAAAGCTGTATAATACACTTTTTTTGGCCTAATATCCTATTATCTAATGTTTTTAGTGATAAAACATGTTTTCTTAGTTAAAAATTACATTAGCACACATTGGCAGAGCCTGGATTTCACAAAAAAAAAGAATTAAGAGACCTTTCAGACCCCTTGGCTACACCCACATTGTAAACCAAAGCACATGAGCAGCATCTCGACTCCATGTTATTCAGGGTACCTACCTACCTATATGAAAAAAATCCGAGCCAATGCTATAGGCGGCTGGAAAATTTAGGAGGGGGGAAGGTACATAAATCAACCAATATGATTGTTTTGTTTTGCTTTCTGTGTAGTACTTATTGCCTATAAAAAATATTGTACTAACTTTAAAATAACATTAGCATTAGGCAAGATAAATAGTGAGATATATGTTTACTATTGAAAGTGACGGCTGAGCAAAGCGAAGTGGAAAAATTTTTGGTTTTGGGGGTCAATTGGGGTACTAAAATTATTTTATAGTTTGGCGCGCCGAGCAATTAGCGAGGCGCTAGAAAATTTTGAATTTTTAGCCTCTGAAAACACCCAAATTTTACTATCTGGCGACCATTTCGGGGAGGCGGCGGCCGCCCCCCTCCCGCCCAACCACTATCCTTCTTTTTCCCCCTGTTCGACCGTTTCGGGAGGCGGCCGCCCCCCTGCCCCCCCTGGCTAGGTCCCTGATGGTAAACTATATATATAATTAAACCTGGGAACCTAAGCTTTATTTTGAGCTATGTTCAACTAGAATTTCTCTAAGCAATAATTTTTTATAAGCATTAAAACCCCAAATTGACCTCTTAAGTATGGCATTTTTAAAAAAAACTTTCCAAGACTTATTTTTAGTCCTAACGCGAAACAAAAAGCATTAATCAATCAAACTTATTTTTATGGAGATTCTATTTCTAATTGTGCAGCTACCTTTTTTTATGTTTATACACAAGTTTGAACCAACCTGAACCGATTTTTACTATGCGTTTAATATATGTATGGTATTCTGTTTAATTTTAATTTACCTTTTTTTTGTTCTGTAGTTTGTGTGTAACCATATAAAATAATGTTCAAAGTTCCTCTTTGTTTGGTAGTTTTATTTCTATTACAATTTAGAATTAAAAATGCACAAAATATTGTAAAGTGGTGTCTAGTTCTGGGCAGAAAAAAGTATCCTAACCATGAATTTTCAAGCAACAACCGACGGAATTTATTGTCAAAGTATGTCCAATATTTTGGAATACTGCCATCAACTAAACTTAACAACCAACGTTTCAACATACTTCTTCAATAAAACATCTGTTCCAGAGGTTTTAACTCGACCAAGTCCAATTCAAGGTACAAATTTTGGTATTTTTATTCTTAAAATTTTTTTACAAACAAATAATTTCAGTAAAAACTTAATTAATATGATTTGAATTGTCAGCATAGGTGTCCGACCAGCCTGGACTGCCCGGACCGCCCCCCCCCCTGAGGGCCGGTCCAGGGTACCCCTCCCCCCTAGTGCCCATTTTGGACCCTCCCTCCCCCCTAAAACCCCGGTCCAGGCCGACCCCCCGCCTGAAGGCGGTTTTTTTTGACCCTCTCCCCCCTAACAGCTGTTCCACCCCCCCCTATCTACTTAATGTGCGATAGGCATAAAAATCGTTTTTTTCGTGCGCGCGACTGAAAATATACAGGCTCAAAATTCGTGCGCGCACGAATTTCGTGCGCTAACTTCATATACGTATATATTCCTCATAAGTATAACAATAATTTTAGTGTTCTATACAAATTTTTATAATTTATAATAAACCTTAGGTTTTTTACAAACTGGTTGGTACGTTACATTAAAAATAAAAAAAATAAAATTCAGATGTTCGTTTTAAAAACGAACCGTTTTTTAAAAAACAAACGGTCCGTTTTTTTAAACGACCGGTCCGTTTTTTGCGCTGCCGCCGTTCGTTAAACACTTGCCCGGCAAGTTGCCGCATGCAAAATAATGAAATGAAAACAAAATACAATGATTATTATTATTTATTATGTAACCGGAAAATAGAAGAAAGTTGGTCAAACTTTTACCGGAAGCAAAAAAAATCAACAAAAAGGTACCTCTTATAATATGTTAACGTTTTTAACAGTTTCCAAAAGTTTTTTTGGCAGGTCCAGGCTATTCCCCCCCTAAGTACCCCAGTCCAGGCTTCCCCCCCCTAAGGACCCTTCAGTCCAGGCTACCCCGGGGTCAAAATTTTTCGAAAATTTGGTCCAGGCTGACCCCCCCTCCTGGGCCTACAAAATGGTAAAAAATGGGCTGACCCCGGGGTCAAACCCCCCCCCTAGCCGTCAGGGGTCGGACACCTATGATTGTCAGTGTAAAAAATTTAAATATCACAACTAGCGACTTTGTATTTTTTATATTTACTAGGACAGTACAAATTTTGTTACTTTCACAATACGCAAAGCGATGTACTCATAGATGTTTTCGGTCGGGTCCGCTGGGGGGGGGTCCACCCCCGGGTGGAAAACCAAAATTTTTTAAGGGGGGGTCCGGACACCCCCTGGCTTTATAGGGGGGGGGGGTCGACCATAGATGTTTTTGGTCGGGTCCGCTAGGGGGGGGGGTCCACCCCCGGGTGGAAGGCCAAAATTTTTTAGGGGGGGGGGTCCAGGGGGGTCCGGACCCCCCGGGCTTTTTAGGGGGGGTCGACCCCGGGTGCGAGATTTCAAATTTAGGGGGGGGGGGGGGGTCAGGGGGGTGCAATTTTTAAGCAAAATTTTTTAAACTCAATAATTTAAGTGTTTTTAGGTCTAATATTGAATTTTATGTATTAAAACAGCCTATTTAGGCCTAAAAAGTGTATTTAAACACTGTTTTTAACTAAAAACCTGTGTTTTTGACAGTAAATAAAAAAATATACTTCCAGGGGGGGGGGGGGGGGTTGGATGTGTAATTGGTCGGGAGGGGGGGGGGGGGGGGGGTCCAGCCTTCCAGGGGGGGGGGTAGGTCGGACCGCTCTCGAGCTTGGGGGGGGAGGGGGGGGGGCCCCCTGGATTTTTTCCAGGGGGGGGGGTCCAAAAATTTTGGCTCTAGGGGGGGGGGGGTGCACCCCTCTGTCCCCCCCCAAAAACATCTTTTGGGCCGGGTCGCCCGGGGCGGGAATTAAAAAATGTGGGGGCGCGGGTGTTTCTTTCAGCGTGAAGGGTAATTAAAAAAAAATTTTAGAATCGAAAAATTTAGGTGTTTTTTTTTTTTTTGGGGGGGGGGGGGACGCCACCGTCATCCCCCCCAAAAAAACAATTAATGTTGTATTATGAAAAGATGAGAACTCTGCACCGTACCAGCTTTTGCTCCCGTCGCTTTATAAGCGGCTGTGCTCCCCCCTTGCGGGGGAACCCCCCATCCTCTCCACTCAAAAATAAAAAAAAATACAAAAAGTGTTCGCCATTTTAACCTGTTTTTGAAGTTTTTTAACTTTATTTTAGTAAATTTATGTATTTTTACAGAAGTTTTACTTTTTACCGTTTTTTCTTTTTTTATACATCCCCGATTGGACATACAGACCTGTGCACGGTCTGGAAATGCCCCCCGCTTTATTGGAGGATTTGCCCCCTCCCCGTTTTATTGCTCCCCCGTCCAAAAATGAAAAAGTACCCTAAAATTATGGCGCCATTTTTTACCTATAATGACGCCATCATCGCGAATTTTTTGCAGTTTTTAGCCTATTTCAATGCATTTTAAGCCATTTTAGATTTATTTTTACCTTATTTTTGCTTTTTTGTCCCTTTTTTCCTTTTTTTTCTTCTTTTTTCACTTTTTTTTCTCCTCTGCTTGCCCCCCCCCCCCCGTTTCAAAAAAGTTGCCCCCCGTTTAAACCCGGGAGGTGGCAGAGCACAGGTCTGGACAGGTATTACATGAAAATGGGCGGGGGCGGGGTGTATGGTGGGATTCACCCCTTTAGCCTCGAGATTTTAAGACTTAATTACTCAAGTACTTAGCTTCAAGTACTTAACTTATTTTTTTATCCTAAATTTTCTTCCAAAAACGTGGATTTTTTTAACAAATAGTTTTGTTTTCACACCATTTTTATATCCGAATAGCGAATTTTATTCAATAAAATGGTGTATTATTCTATAAAATTGCAATAATTAAACTTTTAGTCATTAAAGGCTGGTTCATACTTATGACAAACGTCCTTTGGACAAAGTCCAAAGGACAAAAGTCTTTTGGACTGTGTCCAAAGGACAAATACAGCGTAAAAACGTCCTTTGGACAAAATCCAAAGGACAACGTGTTCATACTTTCTTGTCCTTTTGACTTTTTCCTTTGGATTTTTGGACAAAGTCCAAAGGACAAAAGTCTTTTGGACTGTGTCCAAAGGACAAATACAGCGTAAAAACGTCCTTTGGGCAAAATCCAAAGGACAACGTGTTCATACTTTCTTGTCCTTTTGACTTTTTCCTTTGGATTTTGTCCTTTGGACTTTGTCCAAAGGACAAATTTTAAGTAGCGTTTATACTTTGTCCAAAGGCAAAAGTCCAAACAACGTTTGGGCTTGTGCAAATGATGTTTTGGCTTTTCTAAAATTGTCCTTTGGACTTTGTCCAAAGGACGTTTTGTCATAAGTATGAATCAGCCTTAAAAGTATTTTGCCTTGTACATTGGACCCCCTCTGGTTTTTGAAATTTTTAACCCTGGGTCAACCGCCCCAGAAAGCCAGGGGGGGTTCAACCCTCTGGGACCTCTATCTTCCCCGACTCCAAGATTTTGAAATATCATTTTCTTGGGGTAAAGACCCCCCACCAGCTTGAGTGACCTTTTTAATCTGTGAACATAGGTGGGTAGGCTTTCTGATTTTGGGGAGGATACATCGGACCAACCAAACTTCGGGAGGAAGGCGAGAGGCAGGGGAGTGTCCCAAAAAATTTTTAGAGTATACCCCAGTACCCCATTTTTAGCGTTTTTAGTAAGTACTGGTTCCCCCTTGCCTCTTAATCATTTAATCATAAGTGGGCAGCGCAGCCTGAGCCTCCCGGATTTTTTTTGGGGGGGGGGAGGCTATACCCGACCCCCGAAATTTGGATAGGGGTGTCCTGTCCCAAAATTTTTTTTGGGGTATACCTGAAATACATCATTTTTAATGTTTTTAGTACTGGATGGTACCCCCAAATTCTTGGGGGGGGAAGGGGGGTCCGGGGAATACCCGTATATTTTAGATGCGAGAGCGAAGTCGGCAGTAATTGGGATTTGGGGGGGGGGGGCGGTAAAACCCTCTAGCCCCCCTGCCCATAGGTGGGCAGCCTCCCGAATTTAAGGGGGATATACCCGACCCCCGAAATTGGGGGGGTTGCCCCACAATTTTTTTTGGGTGTATGCCTCAAATACCCCATTTTTAGCGTTTTTAGTATTGGGACCATAGATGAACACAGTTAAAAAGCTAGGGGGGTGTTCATAGGTGTTTTTTGGGGGGGGGACAGAGGGGTGCACCCCCCCCCCCTAGAGCCAAAATTTTGAGACCCCCACCCCTGGGAAAAGATTAGGGGGGCCCCGCCCCCCCTCCCCCCAGAGCTCGAGAGTGGTCCGGCCTGAACCCTCCCCTAGCGAGACTGACCCCTCCTCCCCCTCCCGACCAATTTGGAAGTATATTTTTTTATTTACTGTCAAAAACACAGTTTTTTAGTTAAAAACAGTGTTTAAATACACTTTTTAGGCCTAAATAGGCTGTTTTAATACATAAAATTCAATATTAGACCTAAAAACACTTAAATTATTGAGTTAAAAAAATTTTGTTAAAAAATTGGACCCCCCTGACCCCCCCTAAATTTGAAATCTCGCACCCGGGGTCGACCCCCCTAAAAAGCCAGGGGGGTCCGGACCCCCTGGACCCCTCCCCTAAAAAATTTTGGCCTTCCACCCGGGGTCAGGACCCCCCCTAGCGGACCCAACCAAAACACCTATGGGGGTGTTTACCCAGGGTAAATGACATTTCAAAATCTAGGAGGGGGGGTCCTAGGGGGGTCGAACCCCCCTAGCTTTCTAGAGGGGGTCGACCCGGGGTGAAAGATTTTAAAATCTAGAGGGGGGTCCATAGGTGGACAGCCTCTCGGATTTTGGTGGGGGGCATAGGGGGGTCAAATTTTAGGGGGAGGGGTGTCTGGCAAGACTCAAATTTTGAGGGGGGGGTGTACCCAATATTTCCGCGCTGCCTTAAAATAGGCTTAAAACGCGTGAAAAAACGTAAAACAAGCTTATAAATGCTTTAAAACTGTGTAAAATTAAAATAAGACCTTATTGCAACTTATAAATTTTATTTTTTAATTTTTTAAATAATAATGTGTTTATATATTCTTAGAAATAGATTAGAAATCATAATTTTTTTTAATAATTACATAATAATAGAATAGTATCTATATTGTCTTGATTATAAAGTCAAGTATCACAAATTTTTTAATCCATAATCTTATATTTAATTAAAGATTATGTACATACATGGGCGTAGCCAGAGGGGTCTAGGGTCTAGACTCCCCTTCCCCTCTTTTGGGTTGCCAAGGATAAAAATTTGGGGGTCTAGAACAGTGGTGTGCCCAGAATTTCATTCGGGGGGGAGGCGGGCTGGGGTGGTAAATACTAACCCTGAAGGAGGGTCTGGGGGGCGAGAGCCCCCCAGCGGGGTCAAGGGGCAGAGCCCCTTGTCAGGGGGGTACGGGGGGCAGAAAGCCCCCGGGGGAAAATTTTTTAATTTAAGGCGCTAAAATACACTAGAAATTTTAATTCCAGATGATGTTTATTACAAAATTTAAGGTTTTTTTTATCCCTTTACATTTAAAACAGGTGTTTAAAACGTTAATAAAAGGTTAATAATGTTTAATTATTGCTTGTTGAATAATAGGAGAAAAAATGAAGTAGATGACAGAAACAAGGCAATAAACACTCCGCGCGAAGCGCGGAAAATTTTTTTAGTCCTTTTATAACACTTAAAAATTTTTATCCGAGATGCGAATTTGGGGGGGTGTCCCGGGTACCCCAAATTTAAGGGGGGGGTGTCAGCAAAATCCGAAATTTTTTGGGGGGGGGTATAATAACCCCTCCCCCAACCCCCCCTGCCCACCTATGGGGGGGTCAAGTAGGGTCCAATTTCCAAAACAAAATACTTTTAAACCATTAAATGTTTAATAATAGTTTTTTTTATAAGATAATACTACATTTTATTGAATAAAAAGCGATATTTAGGTATAAAAAGGGTGTAAAAACATGAATTTGTGTTAAAAATTCACGTTTTTAGAAGAAAATGTATTATAAAAAAAGTAATAAAAATTTACTCGAGAGGGGAGGGGGGGGGGTCAGATTAAATCTAGAGGGGGGTCAGGGGTAAAAAATTCGGGGAGGGGAGGGCCCCTCTAGAGGGGAGGGCCCCTTTAGATTTTTTTCTAGGGGGGGGGGTCAAAATTTTGAGGCTAGGAGGGTGGACCCCACCCTACCCCCCTTGTTCATTTATGATTGGGACCCCCCCATTTAAGGGGGGGAGGTGTCCGCGGTGCCGCCAAATTTTAGGAGGGGGGCGTCTCGACTGTAATCGGAATTTTTGGGAGATATAACCCCCAACCCACCCCCCCCGCTCACCTGTGCCCCTGCCCACCTATGCCCCTAATTTTATGGGGGGAGGTGTCGTGGGTTTCCCAAAAAAATTTTTGGGTATACCTCAAGCTCAAATACCCCATTTTTAGCGTTTTTAGTACTGGGACCCATACATGGGCACGAAGGGGGAAGGGGTTAACCCCTCAAATTCTGAGAAGGGCGGTTTAACCCCCCTCCCTCCAGTCAGAAGTGGGGGGGGGAAAGAAAAAGTTAACCCCCCAATTTTGGAAAAATGAAGAAAAAAATGTCTTTAAAATGACTTCTAACTGCCTCCAAACTTAAGTTTTGAGGTCAAAATGAATGTTTTAAACAGTAAAAAAACTCAAAAATGCAATAAAAAGGGCTTTTTGACCTAAAATTAGCGTTTTTTACCTATTTTTTTCTTTAAAATCGAAAAACAATATGGGTAAAATGCACTCCAGAAAAAAAACGATATGGGTATTTTGCGTTTCTCGGAGTTTAACCCCCTTATTTCGGGGTTTAACCCCCCACTCCGGACCAATTTGCCCATGTATGCTGGGATCCCCCAAATTTTAGGGGGGGGGGTGTCCGGGGTACCCCCAAATTTTAGGAGGGGGGATGTCGGCTTTAATCGGGATTTGGGGGGGGTATAACCCCCCGCCCTCGCCCTGCCCACTTATGCCCCCAATTTTAGGGGGGAGGTGTCCAGGGCACCCCTAAATTTAAAAGGGTGGATGTCGGTATTTCTCAGATTTTTAGAGGGGTTCAGTGGCGTAGCCAGGGGGGGAGCAGGGAGGAGCGACCGCCACCTCCCTTGAAAACCGGCGAAACCGGATTTTTTCGTAAGGGAACGAACCCTTACGTTTTTTGAATTTTGGGAGAAAAATTTTTTTCTTTATATATAAATTCAGAAACATTTCTGATGCGTTCCAAAAGCATAAAAACACCCAAAAAACTGAAATTTTTACATTAATCATTTTGTTAGTTTTTTTATTTCGATGGATTTTACGATTCAATACATAGCTAAGGATGTGCCTTTGCCTCAGATATTGAATGACAATACTATATAGATGTTAAAACTCATATATTATAAGATATGTAGGTTTGATAATGACTGTTTTAAACCCCTTAACAACGGTTTTTACACATTACACATGTGGGGTTGTCCGCCTTTCTACCTTCCCACATGGCGAAGCGTGGCATTTTGTATGGATTTTTTACTTTTCAAATATTGAGTTATAAAAATTTAATAGAAATCTTGGTGCATTTTAAAATCAGAAATTAATAAATATAAACATTTTTCCCGCTACGCAGGAAGGTCAGATTTATATATATATATATATACAGTAAAATTAATATTATCATTAGTTTATTTTTTGTTATTATAACTTTGGTACACCATACTCATTCGCAAAATTTAAAGACATCAGAAAATAAATAGTCGCATAGGTGGGCAGCCTCTCGGATTTTGTTTTTGGGGGGGGGGTCAAATTTTAGGGGGGTGTCCGTTTTTTTATATCTTTAATAATAGTGTGTTTATATATTCTTATAATTACATTAGAAATCATAGTTGTTTTTAATAATAACGTAATAAATAATAGAATAGTAATATTATTGTCTTGATTATAAAGTCAAGTATCACAAACTATTTAATCCATAATCTTATATTTAATTAAAGATTATGTACATATATGGGCGTAGCCAGGGGGGGGTTTAGGAGGTCTAGACTAAATTCCCCCTTTTGGGTCGGCAAAGGAAAAATTTGGGGTTATATACCCCCCTTTTTGGGTCGCCAAGGATAAAAATTTGTGGGGTCTAGAACGACCATTTTTTAAAAAATTTCTGGCGCTTCATTCAGCGCTCCATTAATTATAGTCTTCACTTGCAAATTTGTATTACTTTGTTTTGTAATCTTGGTATGACCACGCTGGACCCACCCACTCCATTCCTAATGTTTTAATTAGTTTCCACTTCCAAATTTGTGTTATTTTATTTTTTAATCTTCATACGACCACGCTGATTGTTATTTAGTGGTATTAAAAATTTAAAGGTTAGAAGTAATTTTAAAAACATTTTCTGGCACTTTGCATTGCTCAGCTGTAATTAAATGTACACATTTTTCAGTTGTAATGTTTTGGAAATCAAAAATTTAAAGGTATCAAATTGTTTATAAAAAAATTTTTTTTCTTTGTTTTAAAGACTTATTTTTATTGAATAATAGGAAAATAATGAAGTATATGACATAAACAAGGTAATAAACACTCCGCGCGAAACGCGGAAGATTTTTTTAGCCCCTTTATAGCGCTTAGTGTTTAGACCTCCCTAGACCACCCCTTTCGGAAATTTTGTTCAGGATGGGACTGGACCCCCCTTTCCGAAATATATATATATATATATATATATTCAGACCTGTGCACGGTCTGGAAATGCCCTCCCCCCGTTTTATTGGGGGATTTACTCCCCCCCGTTTTATTGCCCCCTCTCGCCAAAAAATGAAAAAGTACCCTAAAATTATGACGCCATTTTTGACCTATGATGAGTATAGTGTACCAAAGTTATAATAACAAAAAATAAACTAATGATAATATTAATTTTACTGTATATATATATATATATATAAATCTAACCTTATACCGTAGCGGGAAAAATGTTTGTGTCTTAATTTCTGGTTAAAATGCACCAAGATTTCTACTAAATTTTTATAACTCAATATTTGAAAAGTAAAAAATCCATACAAAATGCCACGCTTATTAGCCATGTGGGAAGGTAGAAAGGCGGACAACCCCACATGTGTAATGTGTAAAAACCGTTGTTAAGGGGTTTTAAAACAGTCATTATCAAACCTACATATCTTATAATATATGAGTTTTTAACATCTATATAGTATTGTCATTCAAATATCTGAGGCAAAGGCACATTCCTTAGCTATGTATTGAATCGTAAAATCCATCGAAATAAAAAAACTAACAAAATGATTAATGTAAAAATTTCAGTTTTTTGGGTGTTTTTATGCTTTGGAACGCATCAGAAATGTTTTCTGAATTTATATATGAAGAAAAATTTTTTCTACCAAAATTCAAAAAACGTAAGGGTTCGTTCGCTTACGAAAAAATGCGGTTTCGCCGGTTTTCAAGGGAGGTGGCGGTCGCTCCTCCCTGCTCCCCCCTGGCTACGCCACTGAACCCCTCTAAAAATCTGAGA
>JASAMX010009060.1:0-15436 GCA_030248175.1 Microlaimidae sp. YZB2_3 | reverse complement strand
TAATGTATGTAACCTTACTTCGGTTCATCTGCTAGGTACCGACGTTGATACAGGCTCTTCAATGTGAACTGTCGTTGGCTCTGTGACAAGTTGACGAAATGCGACCTAAAAATTGAAAATTCTAGAATTTATTTAAATTTTTATTGTAGGCACTAACCCTACGTTAGAATTTGTGAATCATTGCTGAGGAAATAGTTAAACGTGTAGTTGTTTCACACGAGACATTCCACTTTGAAGGCATTGTTATATGCAATTGATCAATTAGCAAATTTATGAATCTGCGATTATGAGTCAAGAAAAAAAAACCAAGACGCGGTTGGTTTATTTCATCAAGAAATAATAGTAGGAAAAAGGGGCATTCAGTAACAAAACAAATGAATTATTCCGTGCCATTTATTATATCCAATTTACTTCAACTTTTAATATTTATAAAATTAAGTTTTGTTCTTGACTGCTGTGGAAAGACTAGTAGCACGATATAGACTAGTTCTGAATAAGCGTCTTTTACTGTACCAGATTAAAAGAAAGAAATACCTTTAAAAAATTGTAGTTTTCTTAGTTTTTTTAGTTTAAACCTTTACTTATAAAAAATGCTACGCGATGATATGTTTCACTACGTTTAAATGCTTTAATAAGTTCGTGCTAAACAAATTTCAATTTAGTTTTTTGAATAACATTAAAATAGTTAGAAATTATCTCAAACATAGTTTTTTCGTCAACAATGATATCGAATTACCAAAAAGAAAGTTAAAATTTGTGCTTTAAAACTTACTTTACAACTACACAAATTTTTTTGATGTTCTGGTTGTACATAAAACTATTCAAAATTTAAAAATTAAGTTGATAAAGTTTATTCCAAACTTTAAAAACATAAAAAAAGGAAGAATAAAATTACAAATAATGGTTTTATTTTAAAAATTTGGAATATACTTGTGATATTAATTTTTAATTTTTTTAAAGAGTTACAACCGGAACATTAATAAACTCTATAAAAATAGTCTTAAAATTAGTTGCATTGCACAAATTTCAACTTCGTTTTTGTTAATTCGCCATCATTGTTAACAAAAAAACCTATTTTAGTGATGATTTTTAACTATTTTTCTGTTTTTCTAAAAAAATCGAACTTTATTTAGTAGAAACAGATATATTTAGACACTTGAACCTAATTATAGGTTTAAAAAGAAACAAAGAAAACTGCGATTTTTTAACATTTCATTTTTTTCATTTTGTACTCTACTCTCTCTTGTACAGTAAAAGACGTTTATTCAGAACTATAGTCTATACAAAAATGATGCGGACTGGCGAAAAGATTCGAACTTAAATAAAATATATATTTGAGCATAACTCAGACTTTTGGCTATCTTTTGAAAAGGTTAGAAAAAGATTTTTTACAAAAAAAAAAGCCCAGGCTTTTTCACTGCATTGGCCGTAGTGATGACATCATAGAAAAACAATCTTTTAGTTTGTTTGTTTAAACAAACTAAAAAAGTTTAGTTTGTTTTGGGACCAGGCTTTTTCACTGCATTGGCCGTAGTGATGACATCATAGAAAAACAAACTAAACTTTTTTATTAGTAGGAGATAAAAACTGTTAGAACACACTGTTGGCACACTGTTAGAACATACTTTTTCGAGTTTTTTCTGAAAGTTTGAGTGAAATCGGCTTGCTCAAATTTTTTTATGCTGCGTTGAAAGCGCGCGATTTTCGTGATTTTTCGCCAAATAAATACACTGCAAAAAAGAAAGGTTTTGCATTGCTTCATGCTGGACGTGTGATTTTTGTATAGACTATAGTTCTGAATAAACGTCTTTTACTGTAAAGATAGAGAGGGGGTACAAAATGAAAAAATGAAATTGTTAAAAAATCGCAGTTTTCTTTGTTCTTTTTTTAAACCTATAATTAGGTTCAAGTGTCTAAATATATCTGTTTCTACTAAATAAAGTTCGATTTTTTTAGAAAAACAGAGAAGAATAGTTAAAAATCATCACTAAAATAGGTTTTTTTGTTAACAATGATGGCGAATTAACAAAAACGAAGTTGAAATTTGTGCAATGCAAGCTAATTTTAAGACTATTATTTATAGAGTTTATTAATGTTCCGGTTGTAACACTTTTTAAAATTTAAAAATTAATATCACAAAAGTATATTCCAAATTTTCGCAATCAAACCATCTTTTGTAATTTTATTCTTCCTTTTTTTAATGTTTTTAAAAATTTGGAATGGACTTTTTAAAATTAATTTTTAAATTTTGAATAGTTTTGCAACCAGAACATTAATAAAATCCATGTAGTTTTGAAATAAGTTTTAAAGCACGAATACCAAATTTACTTTTGCTAATTCGACACTATTGTTTACGAAAAAAACTATTTTAGTGATAATTTCTAACTATTGTGATTTTTAATAAAAAACCAAAATTGAAATTTGTTTAGCACTAACTTTCTAAAGCATTTAAACGTAGGTGAAACATATCATCGCGTAGCATTTTTTTATAGGTAAAGGTTTAGAACATCAAGAAACCAAGAAAACTACCATTTTCACAATGTCTTTTTCTTTTCTTTTTTGAGTATTTTTGTTCAGGTAAAAGACGCTTATTCAGAACTAGTCTATATCGCGCCACCAAGTCTTTCCACAGCAGGTCGGGGAAGAACAAAACTTAATTTTATAAATATTAAAAGTTTTTTTTAAACTGGATATAATAAATGGCACGGAATAGTTTGATTTGTTTTGTTACTGAATGCCCTTTTTTTCCTACTATTATTTCTTGATGAAATAAACCAACCGCGTCTTGGTTTTTTTCTTTGACTAATAACGCAGATTAGTAAATTTGCTAATTGATCAATCCCGGTGTGACAATGCCTTCAATGTGAACTGTCGTTGGCTCTGTGACAAGTTGACGAAATGCGACCTAAAAATTGAAAATTCTAGAGAATTTTTTACTTTTGAAATTTTTATTGTAGGCACTACCATTACACTTACGCATTAAAGTTTGTGAAATACATTGCTGGGAATGGTTAAACCTGTAAGTTGTTTTCACACGAGACATTCCACTTTGAAGGCATTGTTATATGCAATTGATCAATTAGCAAATTTATGAATCTGCGATTATGAGTCAAGAAAAAAAAACCAAGACGCGGTTGGTTTATTTCATCAAGAAATAATAGTAGGAAAAAGGGGCATTCAGTAACAAAACAAATCAAACTATTCCGTGCCATTTATTATATCCAATTTTATTTCAACTTTTAATATTTATAAAATTAAGTTTTGTTCTTGACTGCTGTGGAAAGACTTGGTGGCGCGATATAGACTAGTTCTGAATAAGCGTCTTTTACTATTCTTAGGGGTAAAAGAAAGAAATCACATTTAAAAAATGGTAGTTTTCTTAGTTTTTTTAGTTTAAACCTTTACTTATAAAAAGATGCTACGCGATGATATGTTTCACTTACGTTTAAATGTTTTAATAAGTTAGTGCTAAACAAATTTCAAATTTAGTTTTTTGAATAACATTAAAATAGTTAGAAATTATCACTAAAATAGTTTTTTTCGTGAACAATTGAATCGAATTAACAAAAATAAAGTTGAAATTTGTGCTTTAAAACTGATTTTTACTACATAGATTTTATTGATGTTCTGGCTATAAAACCATTCAAAATTTTAAAAATTAAGTTGATAAAGTCTATTCCAAACTTTAAAAAACTCTAAAAAAAGGAAGAATAAAATTACAAATAATATGGTTTTATTTAAAAATTTTGGATTATACTTTTGTGATATTAATTTTCAAATTTTGCAAAAAGTGTTACAACCGGAACATTAATAAACTCTATAAAATATTGTCTTAAAATTAGTTTGCATTGCGCACAATTTCAACTTCGTTTTTGTTAATTAGCCATAATTGTTAACAGAAAAAACCTATTTTTAGTGATGATTTTGACTATTTCTGTTTTTCTAAAAAAATGAAGTTTATTTAGTAGAAACAGATATATTTAGACACTTGAACCTAATTATAGGTTTAAAAAAAGAAAGCAAAGAAAACTGCGATTTTTTAACATTTCATTTTTTTCATTTTGTACTCTACTCTCTCTTGTACAGTAAAAGACGTTTATTCAGAACTATAGTCTATACAAAAATCAGACGTCCAACATGAAGCAATGCAAAACCTATCTTTTTTACAGTGTATTTATTTGGCGAAAAATCGCGAAAATCGCGCGCTTTCAACGCAGCATAAAAAAATTTGAGCAAGCCGATTTCATTAAAACTTTCAGAAAAAACTCGAAAAAGTATGTTCTAACAGTATACCAAGCGGCGTTTTTTATCGCCTACAAAGAAAAAAGTTTAGTTTTTTTCTTGATGTTCCTCGGCATGTATAAAAGCTGGTCACCTCTTTTTTTTGGGTTAAACACAAACTAAAGATTGCTTTTTACTTGATTCATTCGGCCGTAGTGATGACATTATAGAAAAACAATCTTTTTCTAACCTTTTCAAAAGATAGCCAAAAGTCTGAGCTATGCTCAAATATATATTTTATTTAAGTTCGAGTTTTGTCGCCAGTCCGCATCATTTTTGTATAGACTATAGTTCTAAATAAACGTCTTTTACTGTACAAGAGAGAGTAGAGTACAAAATGAAAAAATGAAATGTTAAAAAATCGCAGTTTTCTTTGTTTCTTTTTAAACCTATAATTAGGTTCAAGTGTCTAAATATATCTGTTTCTACTACATAAAGTTCGGTTTTTTTAGAAAAACAGAACAATAGTTAAAAATCATCACTAAAATAGGTATTTTTGTCAACAATGATGGCGAATTAACAAAAACGAAGTTGAAATTTGTGCAATGCAACTAATTTTAAGACTATTTTATAGAGTTTATTAATGTTCCGGTTGTAACACTTTTTAAAATTTAAAAATTAATATCACAAAAGTATATTCCAAATTTTTAAATAAAACCATTATTTGTAATTTTATTCTTCCTTTTTTTAATGTTTTTAAAAGTTTGGAATAGACTTTATCAACTTAATTTTTAAATTTTGAATAGTTTTATAGCCAGAACATCAATAAAATCTATGTAGTTGTGAAATTAGTTTGAAAGCACAAATTTCAACTTTATTTTTGTTAATTCGATTCAATTGTTCACGAAAAAAACTATTTTAGTGATAATTTCTAACTATTTTAATGTTATTCAAAAAACTAAATTTGTTTAGCACTAACTGATTAAAGCATTTAAACGTAGTGAAACATATCATCGCGTAGCATTTTTTATAAGTAAAGGTTTAAACTAAAGAAACTAAGAAAACTACCATTTTTTAAATTTATTTCTTTCTTTTAATCTTGTACAGTAAAAGACGCTTATTCAGAACTAGTCTATATCGCGCCACCAAGTCTTTCCACAGCAGTCAAGAACAAAACTTAATTTTATAAATATTAAAAGTTGAATTAAAATTGGATATAATAAATGGCGCGGAATAGTTTGATTTGTTTTGTTACTGAATGCCCCTTTTTCCTATTATTATTTCTTGATGAAATAAACCAACCGCGTCTTGGTTTTTTTTCTTGACTCATAATCGCAGATTCATAAATTTCCTAATTGATCAATTGCATTTAACAATGCCTTCAAAGTGGAATGTCTCGTGTGAAACAACTACACGTTTAACTATTTCCTCAGCAATGATTCACAAATTTTAATGTAGTGTAATGGTAGTGCCTACAATAAAAATTTAAATAAATTCTAGAATTTTCAATTTTTAGGTCGCATTTCGTCAACTTGTCACAGAGCCAACGACAGTTCACATTGAAGAGCCTGTAGATCCAATGTCAACCTTGGATTTTGTTGTTAACGAGTTTCCATTTAGAGCTGGAGCTAAAAGAAGCATCATTCTTATTGGTTGCACAAAATGCAATGCCGAAAAAGTAAATGAACTATCTAAAAATTTAAATGATTCTTTGACAGTGAATAAATCATGTAAGCAAGTAAAAAATTATCTTAAACAAAGAGAAAAAAAGTTGATTTGACTAAAAAGTGTGCAGTTTTTGACTAAAAAACCAGAGGCGCAAAATAATATCTCTCTTCTCAATCTTTAAAATTCTGTAAGTGTTTTGACGTCAGTATCTTATCACAAACTGTCTTACGCTGTGAAACTGCGCGGTTTAGCTGCTTGTGACTGCGTGAAGAAAAAACGGTTTTATAGTTCAGACAGAAAATAAAACCTTTACCTTAATTTTGTCTATCAAGTATAAACACCTACTTTGTAGGTAAGCTACTACGACCTTCAACAAAATCTTTTGAATACTGGAACTACTCTGCAAGTAATTCACACAGAACAGCCAGTGGAACTTGAATCTGATAATGGTGATAACGATGTTTTCGGTACGATTTTTTTTATAAATTTAAATTTTTTATTGGTAATTTTTTTCTGGCGATAATGTCATTGCTGCAACTTTTAAGTCGAAAAAAATTTCACAATATCAGTCATACAAAAAAATACGGCTTTTACGGTAAAAACAGATAAAAGCGTGTAAATTTATCTAACTAAGCAATAAGATTGTTACTTATACTTAAGCTTATACTTTAAAACTTTGTCACTCTTCTCTGACTTAGTTTAGGACTGAATAAAATAACAAAAATATTTGAAATAAAACCAAAATATGTTAATAAATCTATTTTAAGACATATGTATTTAGTGCCCTAATTTTTAAATATCTAATAAGGTCTGGAATAGGAGTACGCAACTATCGATTCGCACTGTTTATTGGCATAAAAAATGCTTTTACAATCGTGTGCAAAATACTCTTTTCGGCACATACAAGTTAACTCCGAATTTTCTACATCTTATTAAGTATCTTTTTTCAACATTTCTGGTCTGAAAAGGCGTGTAAAGACCTTATTAAAAGGTGCTTTAATATATTTTGGGAAATCCTAACCGCCCCAATAGGCTCCTAAGCTTCACTTTATTTTTGTACTAATAGTTTGATTGATTTAAAGATAATAATGCCAAATATTATTAAATTTAAATATTTTGTAAATTAAATATATTTCAAAAACATAAAAATAGATTTAAAAATGCGATTAACAAAAACAAAAAAAAACATTTCAAATTTAAATAAGCTTTAGTTTATTCATTTAAAGGTCGAAACTCCACACCATTCGTTGTTTAAATAGCCAAAGCTTTGGAGCAAGATATTTTGGTGTAAAAACGTCAATGATTTATAAGTGCTCTAGGCTTAATTAACAAGGATGTGTTTCACAACTGGGCACGGTAAAGAACCGGTAAATAAGCTGTAGATTATTCACTTAAGAACGAAGCTTTGGAGCTCTCTTTGTTTAAAATGGCTTTTAAATTTTAAGCGAAATAACCTTTTTAAATCTAAATTAATTTATAATTATTATTTAAGTATTATTATTATGTATTTGATTATTTTATTATTATTAAGGTTTCAATGCCACGCACGTGTTTCAAAACAGCGGGGTGAATGAGGAACTTCGCGGGGAAGTCGTGAGTCCCCACGACTATTGCACTGTAATGGCTCAAGAAACTGGTGGATCCGTTTTTACCACTGTTACTGTCGAAGTAATCGATTAAATTGTTTGCTATTCATTTTATTAATTATTAGATTTAATTAAACTTAAATGTAGGGAGAAGACTAACGGATCCCTTTTCACAGCTTCTACTGCTAAAATAATTAATCAAATTTCTTAAAAATAATTTGTTTATTTTTAAATTTAATTATAAAATATAGGAATTTGGTAGCATTTTACTAGTACTCAGATATAAACTTTTTGGGTGTATTTTAGCGTTTAGATGATAAAACTTTTAATCAAAAGAAACAGTAATAATTATTTGAAAGAATCACGCAAAATTTGAAACTAAAAAGCACACCATATAATTTCAAAAAACTTGTTTGTAAACTACCTTTGTTGAAAATTTAATAAATATTTATTAAAATTCAAAAGTATCCATCTTATTTAAATCGGTCAACTCAATTTAAATCTATTTGATAGTGCCGTTCACACAGATTTTTATTTTGGAAAGCAGCTTCTCAATCGTTTTCTATCTATACCTGTTTTTAGCTCACCTACCTCCTATCTGATTTCAGTTCACTTTTATCTTTCTCCACATTACCACCTACCTACCTTAGAGGCAGATTTGGCTGTCTCATACCTGTTTTAGATAAAGTTTTATCCTTTAACTTTCCCGCCTCTGACTTTCACCTTTTCTATCTATCTGAAATGCTGATTTTGCTTCTTCTTAGCTGCCTCACGAGGTTTATACTACTTGGATTATACTTTTCTATCATTTAAATTTTCTCGTTAAGTATGAAGCTAAAATGACTCATGAAGATTATGACATTGTGACATTAAGTGGCATTCTTCAAGTATAACCCACTCAATTACATGGACTACTTTAAGTATAGACGAACTAATAGTTTAAAACCGTTATTTTTCATGTAAATTATTGTGATAATACTCATAAATAACCTAATCATGGAATTTAGACCTTAGTTTCCCTAAGCGACCTAGGCAAAACCTCAAATCAAGCTAAATATAAACTTTAGTTTGATTTTAAGGTTTTGCTTAGGCTGCTTAGGCAAACTAAGGTCTACAGTCCTAGATTCAGGTTGCTCATATAAGTTTTATTATTATAAAATTTTTAAGTTTACGTGTTTTTCTTGAGATTTATAAAAAATCTGTTTTAATTTATTACTTTTACTTGAAAAATAACGGTTTTAAACTATTAGTTCGTATATACTTAAAATAGTCCTTGTAATTGAGTGGGTTATACTTGAAGAATGTCCATTAAGTGCGGATTAAGTAGTACAGCTTGTATGTATATATGGTCTTATTTAACCAAATTTAGAATTATTTACTTACTTTATTTTAGAAAATCAATAGCATTCAACAGCACGGAATTAAGCACATCGTCTCATCTATCCAGCGCCCGGACTGCATGCTCTGTGAGTGCCAACAACGCTGGCTTGCCCCCAAGACCATCTGCTATCCCTGCGAAGTGACGAGGCCTGTCAGTCTGGTAAGTTTTTGTTAAAATGGATTATAAGCATTTTAATTAATAACTAAATCCATATAGTCTATAGTCTAGCTGCTTGCTACTTGCACAAAAACAACTTAAACTTCACATAAAATTTAATTTACGGAAGACTTCATTCAGTATAACCTTACTATTTCACGAAGATTAAATATTTTCCTTTAAAAATAACAATACAATATTAAGATCGCTCCGGTTCTAAAATCTCGTTGATAATTTAAAAATCAATGTAATTCAGTTTTATTTTAATTCTGCAACACAAATTATAAAACAAAAAATTTTAAATTAAAATGTGGGAGTCAACCTTAGCATAAGAGGATTTGGGTAGGTGCTTCCGCCACTAAACAAAATCACTTTCAAAATATATACATTACATTGTTGTGTTTTTCAAAATTAAAATACTACAAAATAATAAAAAAGCATCTATTTAAAAAATTTTAGGGTGCTTTATGTATAAAATTAAAACATTACGATTTTTTTTCATTCTCTAAATAACCCAACAAATTTACATCTGAATGATCTAGGCTACACAAAAAATAGATTAATACAATTTTAAAAAGTTACAAAAAATATTTGAAACTACTTTTAATTATTAAATCTACGGTTTAAAAACAAAACGGGAAAAAATTATATATTTTATAACAAATTTTGAGTTTGCCTGCGGAAGCACGAACTGAAAATTGTGATATATAGGCCGTTACATACATTTTTTTACGTTTACCGACTTCCTAGAAAAAAAATTTTCAAAAAATTATTTCAAAATCAATTTTTCAGCTTGTTTTTTTGAATGTGTACTTACTATTATCAAGAATATATAAGAGAAGAATGTACCACTCAATACAAAAAATCGCACCCATCCGTGCATCGGTTTGCCATATATAAACCCCTCCGGGGGTACATAAACCCACCCGGGGGTACATAAATTCCCCCGGGGGAGTATAAACCCCCCCGGGGGAGCATATAAACCCCCCCGGGAGAG
The DNA here is from genome assembly GCA_030248175.1 of Microlaimidae sp. YZB2_3. Taxonomy (NCBI): domain Eukaryota; kingdom Metazoa; phylum Nematoda; class Chromadorea; order Desmodorida; family Microlaimidae; species Microlaimidae sp. YZB2_3. Next base: position 5,427 of record JASAMX010009060.1, on the reverse strand, counting down.
TATATAGACCCCCCCCGGGGGAGTATATAGACCCCCCCCGGGGGAGTATATAGACCCCCGGGGGAGTATATAGACCCCCCGGGGGCGCATATAAACCCCCAGGGGAGTGTATATGCTTCCCAAAATTTAAAAAAAATATTTTTTTTTAAATTTTGGGGGGAGCATGCGCTTCCGGGGGTTATATGCTCCAGGGGGGTCTCTGTGTCTCCTCCGGGGGGTCTTATGTCCCCTGGGGGGTTCTGTGCTCCCCCGGGGGGTCTATATACTCCCGGGGGGTTTATATGCTCCCCCGGGGGTTTTTGTCTCCCCCGGGGGGGGGGGGTTTGTTGCCCGGGGGGGGGGGGGGGGGTTTGGGTACATAAACTCCCCCCGGGGGTAAAAAAAACCCCCGGGGGGTTTATTTATGGCAAACCGATGCACGGATGGGTGCGATTTTTTGTATTGAGTGGTACATTCTTCTCTTATATATTTTTGCTATTATCCTGTTTTGTATTATATCGTTTCCTTTAGAGAAGTAGGGTTTAATAACAAAGAAATTCCTAAACTTTCAATCACAAGAGCATTGCATTAATTGTAATAATTAATTGTAATAAAACAGTCTTATAATTTTCATCTAGTTTCATAAGGGGATGAGAGAATTCGATTTGACATTGTGACATATTAATTTTTGCGTCTTATTTTTTATTTTTGATAACACCACATTGTTTTTAAAAACACTATAAACTAAAGGTATTTATTGCAATAAAAATGTAAATGTTATTAGTTTTTACCAACGGAATGTAAAATTTTTACAAAAATTATATTAATAAATTTTATACAAAACATATTTCGACACACTGATGTAAGTTTTCTATACAAATAATCTTTTGTTGGCTAATTTTTTTAAAAAATACGCATCAATTTTGTAACTTTTAATAATTTTTATTTTTCAGAGTGGAAAGAGTAAAAATTTTATGGCCATTCCCTATCTACCTATGAAATTGGCTAAAACCTTAGGAGTGGAGTGATAAATTTGATATATTTTTATTTTACAGCTATATCATAATGTTTCTTACTATTTTTATGTTGCGATACTGATTACAGTAATATTTGTGGGAATTGTGTGTATTTGTCACATATATAGTTTATGATTTAGTGTACTTTGTGTTTACCACAAAAAATACTTTGTGATATTTCTATATATTTTTTATGTTTTGTTACAGAGATTATCGTTATTACGAGCAGCGAACAATAAAAAAACGCTAAAAATTTTGATTACATGCAAAATTACGAAAATTGGTACATTAAATTTTAAAGAAAACATGGTGTATTTTTGATTAATTATATGTAACTCCGATATTCAAACCTGACGAAATGTTGAATTTTAGGTATATGCAGTTTATTATGAACTAAAAAGCAAACATAATATTGGGCAAAAATTTATACCATTAAAAAAATTGTAATATTTAATATTTTACTATTTTTAATTTTTAAGCATCAAATGCAAAAATTAAAGTAGAAAATAATTTTGAATGTGCTTAGTATTGCTTAAAAATTTTACAGAACAGTATAAATCAAATTTTAACATTAACATTTTATTTAAAATTAATTAAACTTGACATTAACAATAATTATTGAACATTAACTAAACTAGTATTGTCATTATCCAGGGATGTCGTACGTGAACCTTACTGCAGTAAACTCTTACTATTACTTTTTTATGCTTGAATACTGCCCAGTGAGCGAGCAAATTTAAATGGTTAAATCTGTACGGTAGCAATATGCAAATTTTCGCAACGTTAAATATTCTATGTAAAACACTGTATTCGTGAGAAAAATGTTCTTTGCCAGTAACCAGAATTTCGTTCAACCCTGGTCGGTTCCCTCCGGCACGCTTCTCGCCTTGCTCACCCCCACTTTCCACTCTCGGAGGAGATCAGCAACCGCTGCAGGGTTCGCCCAAAAATCCTCTGGTCCCAAAGTTGTGCTAATGTGTGTGCATGTGAAAATATGTTGTGTTGTGTGTGTTTGTGTTTTGCATAGTGAGCAGTTTGGTGATGTGTATTGTGTGTGACTGATCTTGTGTAGGTAAGAGTAGAGGAAAGGAGATTTCCCCACCCTGAGTTGGGCGAGGGTTCTCCTGACCACCGCTATGTTTCCAGTATCCTGGCCTACTCGTAGTGGGAATGCAAAATGAAGGGAAACAACATCTTTCAATGTTTCGTATTCAAATCAGGGTTTTATCAAAACCAGACACCGTGAGAAAGATCTGCATTGATATCGTACAGATTTAAACATTTCAATTTGCTCGTTCACTGGACACTACTCGCGTAAAACTACTTATGTATGTCAGAAGTAGGACATAGGTCATAAGACGGTTTCACGGTTGTAACCAAGGAAAAGGTAATCACAAAAACGGGTTAATATTAAATATTTTGTAGTCAATTTAATTCTTTAAGTAATCGCAGTTTATTTTATTCAAGTCATTAAAGTGAATCAAAAGCTTTAAATTTCTTTTAGTTTTCTTTCTACCACACACTAAACTATATAACAAGCCAAAATCAAAAAGTTTATATCTTTTTTGAGATACTAATATATGTTATGTTAAAAATCCTAAGTTTTAATTTTACCATAACTTGGTCTTAAAAAATCACAGGGTTTCAAACTACAAAATGATAAATTTACCCGATTTATTTACTGGAAACGACTTTGAAAAGATTGCATTATTAACAATTTAAAGAAATACTTTCTAATACAAAAACGGTTAAAAAAATTAAAAACTGCTTCGTTTTTTGTGTTTTTTTTTTGTTTCGTTACATATAAGAACAAATTTGATAATTTAAAACAACAATTTTTTACTGATTTACAAATTGATTTGAAGAATTTCAAGATAAAATAAACTAAAGAAAAAATGAAGCACTTGAAGCAAAACGTGTAAAGACGCTAAAACCTATAGTTATAGGTCTAATATAGAACCAAATGAAAAAATAAGGGGAACAATAAAGCCCAAAAATACCTACGCCTCAATCTAGGCCCAAACAAATTTTTCATTTATGCTTCCATATTCTCCACATTTCCCAACGATATACTTCCCGTATACCCGAAATTCCAAAGACCACGTACCTTGAATTTAACAAACCAAATCCATTACAAAACTATTATAACAATATAATGTCACGATTATATAAAACGTCTAAATGTACTTGTTTCTTACTGAAGATTTTTCTGTAGTATTAGTTTAAATTTAATTCAATTTAACTAAGTTTAATTTAGTTTAATTAAACTAAATTATCATTAAAATAAATGTGACTGTCGTCTTCGTCGTCTTCGTCCTGCCAAGAACTGCCAGCCTTTTGTCGCCTTGTGCAAATTATCATTCTTCTAAATTCCCGCTCTGCCAACTGTCTTGACACTTTTCCTTAAAAAAAACTTTCAGTTAATTCACTATATTTTATAAGTATGAAACCCGCTCTACTAACTGCCTTGAGAGTTTTTCTAAAAATAACTTTGGCTTAATTAACAATATTTTATAAGTATGGGTTTGTCTTTATTAATTCTCTTGGGACTTTTCCTCAAAAGGTTTTGGTTAATCAAATATATTTCATAATTATGGACATTTTGGATACGTCAATCAGTTTACGCGCGGTGTGTGTACTGCTAACAAAACTATATAATACTGTTACCAAATATTTGGTATGAGTTACCATATATTTTTGAGTTACAATGTACCAAATATTTGGTAAACAATCTACCAAATGTAGGAGTAAGAGGCAGGGTGAAGGCAGGTAAGAGGTAGGTAAAACTAAGGAGAGTATGTAAGAGCAGGCAAAACTGCCTTAAAAATAGGTAGGAGGCGGACTTGCCTCCTATGTTGAAGCAAAAACAAGTTAGGAGGCAGGTAGAAAACAGCTAAAACTGCCTTGGAGAAAGGTAGGAGGCAGGTTGGAGGCAGATAAATTTAAAATGGAGGCAGGTAGGTGACAGATCAAAGGCACAGGTAGGAGGCATCAAAATTTACAATGGAGGCAGGTATGAGGTAGGCAAAAATCTTTTTTATTAATTGAGGTACTCCGTCCTTACCGGTATATTGCGATTCTTTTAATATGTATAATAACAGTTAAACTACAGCAAAAAACAAAACGTCTGATTGAAACATCTTGTGGGTTTAAATAAAATTACCTTATAATAAAAATTAAGATAATACCTGGTAATTAAATATAATAAGGTTAATTATTATCTAAAATTTAAAGAAACACTTAAAGATTGTATTATTCAAAAACAATATACTATACTTTTACTGATAATAGATTTCTTTGTGTAAGTGATTATATGTGCGGTACAAATTCAAACTTTTTGGTTTTGAATTTGATCCTTTTTTTGGAAAAAATCATCCTATGCCTTAAAATTTTCTAAACTTACATTGTCATTGTTCAAAATACATTACCTTTAAAAAACGGCTAGAAAATACGCCTTTTGGAGGCATTCTATACTTTAAAAATTCTTTGTTTACAGCTAAATGTTTTTTTATAAAATTAAAAAATAATACAAAAATCATTAGGACTTTTTTTGGGGAGCAAAATATTAATAGTGTGAAGTGTTTATGCAGCATTTATTATTTTTTAGTGAAAAAAATTTCTTGCCGATTTTTCAAAGTTAATTTTTAGGTTCGTGTCTAAAAAACGCGTATCTAAATTTCAAACTTTTTTGTTGTGTCTCTTTAGTTATTGCTTTCAAACTCAAAAATAAGATTAGCATGGTAATTTGTTAATTTTTGAGGGTAAAGTTTTGTAAAGGAGCATGGATTTATACTTTTCACAAAAAATAAGAAAAATACCAGACTTTTTTTGCTAAAAAAGTTATAAATCTTCAAATATTTACTCAAATTCACAATAAAGGTTTCAAAAGGAAGTTAAAATACATACTTTTTCTATATTTTTTATACAAAAGTTTGAGTTATCAAAAAAATTGTTTACGTACAAAATGATCAAAAAAAAACCCACCATAAAACAAAACTTTTAATTTGAGAGCTTTGAAAAGTAAAAAAAAATGTAGAGCCACAAAAGAAACCTCACACTTAAACATGATTCACACATTTTTGATGAAATACATTATGATTTTAGTTTTGATTTTCTATTATCTATTTTTAGATATAAATAAAGGGAAAACCATCAATTTATTACAGACTAAAATATAAGTAGACTTCCCTCTGATCATTTACAAAACAAAGACCCTTGAACGCTCTTACGCAAAGGCGCATGCATGCACATATGTCCAAAAGCAAGGGTGCACACAACACACCCTAGTGCGCCCACAAACAAACACACAAATGTGTGCATACACACGCCCGCAAACAGAAATCAACACAGAGAAAACCGACATATAAACACATGATTTTTATAGTTATGGTGTTCACTTAGTTATTAAGATACTTTTGGATACAATAATTTC
>JASAMX010009059.1:0-13668 GCA_030248175.1 Microlaimidae sp. YZB2_3 | reverse complement strand
TATTGCTCTAAAATAAAAATCTGTGTTGAATAAATAAAATGTGGCAACTTAAGAAAACTGTCCGGAGAGACCTTAAGGTCTCTCCGGACAGTTTTCTTAAGTATGGAAAATCGCGATTTTTGGCATAGAAAATTTCGCGAAATACAGTAATATTTCACTAAAAAATTTATATGAGTGTTAAAAAGGCAGAAATATCACGATTATAACGTGAACATTCATTATAATATTGTAAGTAATTGAAATAATTGATATTAAAAATCAAATTGCAATGAAATTTTTTTAAAACCCTTAAAAATATTTACTGCACACTATTTATTAAAAAAAATACTTCCAATAGAGAGACACATTTACCCTCTTTTACGTACATAAAAATTTAAACGAATATTGTTGTATTTATGGTTTAATATACAATTTTCCGTGAAAAATGGGGGTTAATTTTTTTAAAATTTCGGTAAAACTTCGATTTAATTTAATTTGGTAAAATTTAAAGCTCCAGATAGTATATTTCTATTGAAATTTATAATTTTTGGAAGGCCATAATATTTTTTTGTATTTTTTAACGCATAAATAGTTTTGTCGTGCGTTTTATCGATTTATTTCTGAGGCTTTGTTTATAAATCGCTTTTAGAGCTCATCATCTCATGGTAGCAGTGGCATAGTCGGTTAGCGCGTCGTCAAATTTTTGAAAGGTCTTGAGATCGATTCCCACATAAAACAGATTTGGCCACAATTTTTTTTTTTTTTTTTTGATTTTAATAATGTTTTTTTTTTTTAATTTTTTTATAATTTTAAAAATTTATTTCACATAAATTCAAAAAATATTATTATTGTAAACAGGATTTGTTGCCTGCTTTTCGCCAATTAGTCAAATTTTCGTCATTTAAATATCTTAAAATCTTATAATACTCTATAAGTATAATAATTCAAAAATAAATTGTGTGTAAATAAAAATGGGTAATTTTTGCTCTTTATTGCAATTGGTTTACTACTGAACGCCCTGCAATAAAAACTGTTCGGAGAGACCTTAAGTTTAAAATAATTTTCTTTTATTTGTGTAGGCTTTCGAAGTTGACGAATCTTTTAATCAATCTCGGCAAAGAAAAGTCGTGGAATTATCGGAGTGTCTCGACTTGTTTTGTGCAAAAGAAAAACTCGGCGCAGACGATCTATGGTAGGGAGTAACAAATTTAAATTAATGTTTAATTAAATAGTGTAATTACATTGGTTTTTTAGTTTATAAGATTTTTATTCATTTGATATTGCTTATGGAGTTGGATTGTATATCAAAATAAATATATTATTATCACTGCTTTTCGTCGTTACTACGGCAAAATGAGCCACTGTCGTTATAAAATTCACGTGACTGTGACTCATTTTAAATTTAGAACAGGACCTTATGAACTACAGAATGAGTCACAGTCGCGTGTATTATATAACGACAGTGGCTCATTTTGCCGTAGTAACGACGTTTTGTTAAAGGTATTGTCCACGTTGTAAAGAACACAGACAAGCCACTAAGCAGATGGACTTGTGGCAGTTACCAGAAATGCTCATTGTGCACCTGAAACGTTTCTCTTACACCAAATACTGGAGGGATAAAATCGAAGCGCTAGTCGACTTTCCTGTCAGGTAGATTTTTATTTTGAAAATAAATTAAGTGAGAAATACATGGGTTTCATAGCAGGTTCATAATAAATGTATGACATCTTAATATAAAACACCATCTAATGCCCATTATGTTTGCCCTACAGTCGAAATATTGTATTATTATTAATAAACCAATACGGTTCTTGTGGTTTTAAAGAAAAGAAGGGTGTAGCTAGCTACCTATTTTGAAATCACTCTTCGAAATCTAAATAGTGGGAGTTCGGCCTGTGTGTTCGTATCCCTATAAGCCGGTTCACCCCTTAGTGACAAGTGACAACACGTTTACACCAGGATGACAAATCCCATAATGTGACAGTGTCAGACCTGTGCTCTGCCCCCCCCCAGGGTTTTATTGGGGGGTGCAACTTTTTTGAAAGGGGGGGAAGCAAACAGGAGAGAAAGGAAAAAAAGAGAAAAAAGAAGGGAAAAGGGAAAAAAGGGACAAAAAAAGCGAAAATAAGGTTAAAAAAAGGTCTAAAATGGTTTAAAATACATTGAAATAGGCTAAAAACTGCAAAAAATTCACGATGGTGGCGTCATCATAGGTCAAAAATAGCGTCATAATTTTAGGGTACTTTTTCTTTTTTTAGCGGAGGGGCATTTCCACACCGTGCACAGGTTTGCAATAGGAACGCGTTGTCACTTGTCACGTGACAAGTAAAAAAACCTTGTCACTTGTTACGCTGGTTTGAGCTGGGCTTAAATTTTTACAATATAAATGAATCTACGCTGCTGGTCCATTTTTTAAAATCTCGGGGATTAGTTTTTCAAAATATTGATTCAAGCTTAAAATTGACTTTCATTCAGATGTATGTTTCTGTATGTTTCTTATAACAAGTTCACAAAAACCGGGTTTTTTACATAAAAACTGTATTATCCATGATATTTTCTAGGAATTTTGTTTAATGCAAGTTTATTTGTTGTTTTTTTTTTAAAAAATTTGAAATCGTCATTCTTGTCATGATTTTAAAATTAACTTGTTTTAGGGATTTAAATTTGAAAAAATGGGCGTTGAACAAAGAGGCAGGTTCCTACGTTTACGATTTAGTTGCCGTCTCAAACCACTACGGTGGTCTTGGTGGGGGACATTGTAAGTTTTAATTAAACTCTTATTGTAATTTATTATATCTTATAATTTATATTTTGTTATTTTATTGTATAAAACATTTTTAATTCAAGTCAAAAAAGATTGTTTGCCCATTGCACGTCATATATTTTATTTTTAATAACGCCTGACTTGGGTTGCGTTATCCTAAGTTAAGGTTCAAATCATTTTAGTTTAAAAATATACCTTTCTCGTTTAAAATTTATATATCATACATCACGTTTTTATCATTAATTTTGTAAATTTGTATCCAGTCTTTAGATAAGTTTAGAAGTACTAGCAAAATTTTTACCCTTTTACAGCACAAGCATATACAGGGATAAAATCTGTAACTTAGAGCCTCTAGCAATTGGCTGGCGTGCTATACGTAGCACCATCACTCGCTAATTTTACAACTCGCAGTTACTGCACATCATATTTCTAAAGCATGAATACGATTAGAGTTTAAGATTAGCTAGGTTTTTGACCAAGAAAATTGGTAATACAGGGGTGAAGTGTGCACCACCCGGTGATTTTGCAACTCACAATATTGTAGGCGTGGTATTGTAAGTGATTCTACAGCATCAACACAGTGTAAGTTGTTACAATGGAATTTTGATTAAAAAGACACAGGCGATACAAGACTCGGGTGGGGGTTTGTATTTTGCAGCCTTGGCACCTCGACTGTTGTGCCACACGTTGCACTATCATTCGGTGACTTTACAAGTTTTTTTCATTATTATTGGATATAGATTTTCTGAAGCATCAACTCAACGAAAATTAGTACGTTTTAGACACAGCCTACGCTATCAACAAGAACAAGAAACGGTGGTATGATTTTGACGACTCCCGCGTTTCCGCTTTATCGGATAGTGAAGATGTTGTGGTAACTGAGATTCTTTTGTTTCTTGTTTTGTTTTCCCCTTATATGATGAGAATTTCTATTCATTTATCATCTTACACAATATTAAAACTATTTTGTAGGTCTGAAATTTTATTGCATTTTATACATGCCATTTTGTTTTGTTTATTATACTTAATAATCCCATAATTTGAATTACTCAATAAAATATAATAAGAACTCAATATTGATATCGGCTGGCAGCACGGTAATTATATTAACGAAGGTTTTAAGAAAAGAGCCATAGATGGGCAGGGGTGGGGGTTAGGAGCTTATCCCCCAAAAAAATATCGATTAATGCCGACACCTCTACTCCTAAAATTAGAACGTAACCTAGAAACCCCCACCCCCCCCCCACTAAAATTTGGAGAGTCCCAGTACTAAAAACGCTAAAAAAGGGATATTAAGATATATGCCCCTAAAAATTTTTGGGACAACCACCCCCCTCCCCAAATTTCGGGGGTTGGTTATAATATACCTCCAAAAAAAAAATCCGGAAGGCTGCCCTCCTCTTATGGAAAGGGTACACTATGTTATGGTTATTATTATTGTAAGCATTGAAATAAATTATTCCAGCCTTTCTGATTGTTTAGACCAGTCATACTTTATGGAATAATTTTGGTTTAATATGTATTTCATTTTTTTATTACTAGTCCTTTGTTTCTTGGTGCATACAAAAATCAATGCAATGTGTCAATTGCTATATGACCCTGTCTTAGACGAAATAAAAATACAATTATTAGTATTCTTGTAAAATTGTAGTGATGGGCAATTCGGGTTCCGGATGCTCCAGGCAAAATTTGGAGTTCCGGTTCCGTGTTTCGAGGATATCCAGTTTTATAGGCAGTTCTTGTTCCGGATTTTTGGAAAATATCAATTTCGGTTCCGGGGGTTCCGCAGTTCCGCCCATAACTATAAAATAGTCTTTAATTTTTTCCGTATTCATAAACTTATTAAAAAATTAGAAAGTGCTATTGAGAGAGTGCTTCAGAACTCCGGGGGAGCACTGGAGCTTGACGCTCGGAGGAAATCCATTATTGGTAATGTGTATTTTTTTAGCGAAAAATACCTTTAGTTTTAACTTTAGTTGGATATTCTTTCGGATTTTTTTTCTTTTTTTTTTGTGGGAGGTATACCCGACCCCCGAAAATTGGAAAAAACGGGGTTTCCCAAAGCTTTTTCTGGATATACCTCAAATATATACCCTATTTTTAGCGTTGTTAGTACTGGGACCCTCCAAATTTTAGGGTTGTGTCCTGGGTACCTCCGAATTTTAAGGGGGTGTCGCTAGGTATCAGGATTTTGGGGGAAAAGGTATAATTCCCCCCGACCTTCCCCCTTGGCCACCAATCTTTTTAGCCTACCTATGTGTTTTATACCCGTAAATTACGGAAATTTTACCTGTAAAGTTTCCGTAAATTTTCGTTTTTATGTGTCGTATACCCGTAAACGTAAATTTTTGCGCTTACTATTTTTATTTTGTTGCTGATTTATTATTATTATTATTATTATTATACTGTTTTTTAGACAAAAAGCGGCTACGTACTCTTCTACCGTCGAAGACCGATGATTTTGGACGGTACAGAACCGAACATCGAAATGGAAGCGGACTAGGCACTGATTTATTAATTGATTTATTATCGATTGATTCGATGTTTTTTGAACTAATTTAGTTTTATACTAACTGAGCTATTTCGTCGGTACCTAGTGGCAAGTTACTTTTCGACGCTATTTTCACCGAGAGAACTTAACCTATCATATTGCGTCAACTGGTGAAACAACTAAATTATACACTATGACTAGATTATCGGTTTCTATTGATAGCGTAATAGGCAATTAATCAAGCGTTGATATTATGTATTTTCCGTTTGTAACAGGAGTTTCTCTTTGTGAGAGAAGAAACTAATCGCTTGCTTTTTTGATCTGAAGTCCATTTGATAGCAATTGTATAAAAAATATAATTTATTTATAAAATTATAAATTTTTTTGAAATAATCTGTTGAATAAGTAAAAAATCAGAGTTTTTAAGGATTAACTCTTTCTGATTATAAGCGGTTAAAATGTTAATGGTGCCAATTGTCTCAGTGTATTAAGGAGGAATCTGTCAGGTTAGAGCAATTTAATAAATGTGGCTTTCAGAAATATAAGGCCAAAATCAATTTTTTGACAGAAAAAAAATTGGTATTTTTACCTTTTTGGCTAAATTAGACGATGCAGGACTTAACCCTGTAATCTCCAGCTTAGATATACGTCATTTACTGACGCGCTGCGTTACACCCTCACTTGCTGGCTGTAGATTAGAGCTCATATTATAAGGCGTCATATTTTTTAAACATTATTACAGCAGGCGTTACAGATTTAGTATGAGGCAGTGCTGGAGCTGCTCTTCTTTTTCTGCGTTTGAGACGCCTTTTTTGTCTAAATAATTTGAAAGGGTTAATTTGGTTAATACAACACAAGGAATTAAAACCAAAACAGAAAAACGTTGAATACTAATTATGATCTTAAAGATTTTTTATTATTAAGTACCGTGTATTATTTCAAATATCGCTATTTCCTTTAAAAAAAATGTCTTCGTTTTTGAGTCGTAATAAGTTTTAGCAGGTTTCAGTGACGTTTTTCAACAATTCATATCTAAGTATACATGCATAGTAGTGATGCTTCCCCTAACTTGAAAAGAAACTGAGCTTTCAAATCTTCAAAAAGCATTCATTCAATCGGAGCTTCACAGATCCGGAGGTCTATGTTAGTGGTCATTTTTTAAATAAAAAAGGCAATAATTACTATTATTTGCGAAATTATAGTTATTAAAATGTGTTAGAAAAACTTTAAACATTATTTCAAAGTTAAGTAAACTTCAAATTACTCATTTAAGATGCGAAGCTCTGTAACTTTTTTTGTCTTAAATGGTCGGAGCTCCAGAGCACGATATTTGGGGTTAAAAACATCACTAATGCGTAGCTTTATTGTTAGTTATATAATCCAATTTATTATTTCATCCTCGGTGTCTGTCTATTTTTTATTATGGAACTACCTAGCATTACAAAATTGGTCCGCGGTCCCGCCGCGAAATCAGAATTCGTTATGAAACTAATGATTTTTACCTAATTTTTTCGGAAACATGAGATTAAGCAACAATATTAAAACAATTTCAAGTATTTTTGTTAACTTCTGACCATTATTTAGAGCTATTTTAGGCGTAACTAAGGTTTCTCATATGTAAATTTATTTCGATTAACCAGAAAAAAACATTTTGAAGTGCTTTAATTTAATACAAAAAAGCACGTTAAAATTTCTCAAATAGATGCTGTATTATTTGTAGTATTTCTAATTTCAAAAATAATACGAAAATGCATTTAATTTAGACGAACTTTTTTCGTGGTGGGATCGCGGGGCAAGTTTTTGTAATGCTAGGTAGGTCCATAGTTTTTGTGTATTTATTATAAATTTATCGTAGTAAACCGCTCATCTTTTCATTTAACATGTAAGAATATCCAGAATCTTGTGTCTGTGTGATAGTCTATATAAAACCGCACATACACCGATTATTGTAACTATCGTTTAGAATGCCAGATAAACTTACATGATGAGTGATTTAACCATATACGGCTTGTCAATAGTGTTTGTGTATTTTTATTAATCCCTTAAATCTGCAAGGGAAGGGAAGGGTTACTGCTCAAACTTTGACTAGGTTGCTTTTACTCATATTATGTGTACTGGTTTTTATCCCCTTAAATTTTAAACTTAAGACTCCCCCCTCCGGTGTTTTTTTTTTTTTTTCTTTTTTTTTCTTTTTTTTTTTTTTTTTTTGGCCCTTCCCCCCCCTTCCCCGGGGGGGGGGTCCAACTCTTAAATAATTTAAAATCATTAAACTAAAAAATGGGTTTTTGAAAGACAAGGAACGGCGTAAAAAAATTTGCTCAGTTAACATTAGCAGCTGAAAATTTTATTTTACTGTTTTTGCTACTGAAAACCTCAGATTTTATGGAGGAAGCATTACTCCCCTAACCCAAATTTCAGGTATGAGTGTCGGCTGTTTTTTTAAATGGTTTTTTTGTAAGGATTCTTTATAATTCACAACACATCTTATCAAAATTCTTGCCTACCTATGGCTTTAATCCTATACATATTACGGTATTAATTAGGCATGAGCACTTTCATAAGATTTAAAAAGGTTCTAACTGAAAAGTAGCAAGGTTGTCCTATTTTACTATAAATCCGAAGCCAATCAATAAAAACTGATTCCCAAAAATTTGTTTTCCCTCACTTGTAGCCCTTTACCTATGCCTTCAGTCGAGGCTTGATAAATATCCCTCCCCATTTTGGACCAATTTGTCCATGTGTATGCTCTATAACAATGTAATATTTCCTATGTGCTCTAACCAACTGTGATTAATAAATTTTGTACTCGTGCTTGTTTGGCATACCGACTATATATAAGTTGAAAAGTTAACCATATTAGTATATGGACGTTTGAAAATTTAAAAAAAATTGTATTTCGTCGTTACTAAGACACAAAGTCAGAATCGTTATAACCTGGTAAGGACGGCTCTTGAACCTTCCTCCGGAAGACTGGGGGCAGGTAGGAGATAGCTAAAACTGCCTCGTAGACAGGTGGCCCTGTGTCCTATGTTGAAGTATTTATACAGGTTAGGAGGCAGGTAATATTATAAGTCAAAGTTACGTTGATTTTATAGCAATTAAGACTTAGTAATAGTAACCACAATTTCATGTGTATTTTCTTTTTTTTTAAACTAAACCGTACTGTTATGCAAAACTAAAACTTTTTTCGAATAAAACGACGAGATATACCAAACGCTAATAAAAAAGTCATCCTGTAACTACCGAACGCCCTCCTCCCGCCCTTAAAATTGTAAAATTACTTTACTCATCCATCTTTAATTTGGGGGTTCAAACAGTAGTAAAAACGCTAAAAATGAATTTGGAGGGTATCCCCCTAGCTAAAAAATAAAAAAAAATACTCACAGTCCACTAGGTGGTTTTCCATATTTTTCCTCTGTGAACAAAGAATCAGTCACTTCTGGTGCGCCTGTAGGCTATTTATGTAAAAAAATTGTAAAGGTAACACAAAACCGAGCTCTGATAATTAGTTATGTTTTATTTTTATTGTTTAACCAACTCCGTTGTGTATATCTTTAATTTCATAAAACTTTTATAAAACTGATGTGTTACTTGGCATTCTTTAAATTCTTTAATTTTAGCCTTTTGCAATTTTCCGAGGCTGAAAAGGGGGGTGCGAAACGCGGAAACAGGAGCACGCCAGTTCAGATCATTGTTAAAGGCCTGGTTTGGATGTGAGTGGCAAGTCACAACGCGTTCCCACCGCAGGAATCAGTGACAGTGTAACGGTATAAACGCCCGCGGAGGGCGCTGTCAGTTGTCACTCGGGTGGGAATCAGCCGAAACTGTTGCGCTGCCGGTCGGTCGCTTTTTTACACAGAAACGGGAAACACGATATAAACTCAAGTGTTTGTTTATAGCAATCGCAAAGATTTAAAGGAGCACTGTAATAAATGCACTGTCAAATTCCTATACAGCCTGAACGGGACTGCTTATTAAATATACCAAACTTACCTACTTTAAATTTTGTATTCGGAGTTCGCCACAGGAAAGCTACATCGCATTCAAATTTGAACTCGATCGATTAATTTTTAAAGGAGTAGTGTGTTTTAAGCAATATTGACATTTTATTTCTAGCAGTGCTCCTTTAATCGTGTTTCTTAATTAGCTTACTAGCCTTAAAAAATTTTAAGCAAAATAAAGCCGAAAAATGTATAATAATGAATTATATTTTAGCAACAAAAAAGTGAGAATCGATAAATATTTTTCCATTTTTTTAATTAAAATGATTTTAATTTGGGTCAAAATTTTTTTGTGACACTAAGTTTGAGGACGACATTAAAAAAACCTTAACAGGCGATATTTAAGATAGCATTTTCACGAATCGAATTCTTATATCTCCCAAAACATTACTCTTCTCATTTTCAAAAAAGGCGTTCCAGTGTCTCTACTCGTTCAATGGAGTCCGGTAAAGTTTCCGCAACAACATTTTTTGCGGAAAAAATTTCCGCGGCAGTATTTCCTTATTATTTTATTTAGAAGATTATTTCCTACTTTATATTTCGGGTTTTTTGTATTCAAAATTATAATAAAAAGCAATTTATGTAATTTTCAACAAGCTGCGGCAATTTTTTGAAATAAAGAGATAAAAACATTTTGTCATGAGCTTTTTTCATCTAACTTTTAAGACAATTTTAAATATATTTTTTTCTAACGAAATAAAATCAAATTAATCTCAAATTTTCTGCAGATAAATTGTGGTGTTGAATTTGTTTACAATATTTCAATTATAAAAAGTTTATTGTTGCAAAGGTTACAAAAGGTAACATACTTATACAACATGGAAATCAATACATAAATGCCAAATAAATACTAAACTATAATTCAAACACAATAATACACTGATTAAAATGATTTACAAAAAAACATATCGGTCATTAATAATTTTTTAATCTTATGTCGAAAATTAACTTTGTTTATGTTTAGATCAACATAATATACCAACAAAAATACAAATTTAGGGCATGTTTAACTTTTTATTTAGTGTTTATGCATTTCATAATAGCTGAAAATATTTTAAAAATAAAAAAAACGTGAATTGTAACGAATTTTATATTTTTGAAAAATTTTACACGTTCACACACACCAATAAAATTAATGTTTTTGCATATAGCCAAAATATTACGATACCGATTAACAGGGAATACTTCCGCACATACATTGTATTCCTCTACAGCTTTTGCCTTAGCCTACGTTTTTTTAAGCTTGTAAATCTCATTTTAAACTTTTTCTAATAACTGCGCGGCGAAATTTTTACTTGATTTGCTTAGTTTTTGCCTAGGCTTAAGAAAACGTAGGCTTAGGCTTAAAAGTAAATTTGCAAACGTATTTTCTGTTACTATTATTGGGAAAAAATATAATAAACATTTTAAAAATAATTTTTAAAAAAATCTAAATTTTCGCTCAAATCTTTAATATTAAAAAACAGTATTTATTTTTACTTTTTGCAAAAAGAAAAAAATTTAGGACAAATAACACAAAACAAATTTAGACAAAATAAAAAAAATTTTGTTTCCAACTCCAAGAATGTTACGGTTGCGTACTTTTCTGCCAACGTTCGCAGTTATATAAAAGAAAAAAAGCAAAAAAAAATTCCGCCGCGGAAATTTTTTCTGCGGAAAAAATGCTGAAGAAATACTGCTGTCGAAATGTTTCCCGCGGAAATTGTTGTTGCGGAAATATTTAACTAGAATTCGTTCAACTGAAAAAATCAGGTTCAGGGAAACAAAAATTAAGCTTGCTTACAATTCCACTAAAAAATTTGTTTTTGATTACTGGGTGTATTTTTTTGGACGGAAAGCAGTAACTTCCTTAAATTTAGCTAAAAAAAACTAACGAAACTGGAATAGTGTAAAATATCCGAAGGTCAAAATGTCCTAAAAATATATTGGTGAAATCAAGCTTTTTTGCTTAATTTTAGATAATTAAATTCTCTAAAAAAAACTAATACACTTATTGGTAGTGTTGTGATAGTTAGTCAAAAATCGAAGTAGGAAGTTAAATAGGTAGTTAACTACTTTTAAAATTATAAGTAGGTAGTTAGTTAAATAAAATTATAAGTTGGTAGTTAACTACTTAATTACAAGTAGGTAGTTAATTTTTGAACTAGGTAGTTAAGTAGTTAAGTAGGCAGTTTAATAATCATTTTTTAACAAAATATACATTTATATTTAAGTAGAACTAAAAATATAAATTCTTAATTTAAAGAAATACTGTGTCACATCTTTAATAATTAACTATTTCCATATGTTATTGGTTTTCTGCCAGTTTATTTTTATATTTTGCAACACTTACGAAACGGCTGGACAGATAACATAATTAGAGAAGAGCGCGGAGCGTTCTTTCCTATGTATTAAACTAAAATTAAAATCCTTCAGGCTGAAATTCAGGGCGTAACCGCTCGCCGTCAAGAAGAATTAAAGAATAAACGCTTGAAAATAAAAATAATTAAAAAAGTTTTCAGAGATGATGTAACCAATTATTATTAAGTTGCGTCATGTGTTTCTCTCGACGTGATATTTTCTCGAAGAACGAGTGGTTACTTTACCACCTAGTCATTTTCACCCTGATAGAATTCATCTTTAGTCTTGAAAAATGCTCTATATAATAGAGCAGGAAAAAGGGGCGATTTTTTCCTTGGCGTATGTTTAGACAGAAAAGATGTGGACTAGTCTGAGATGATGTGGACTATAGGAACCTTGCACTGGAACTCGGTTTATAAATGAAGCATGCAATGTACATAAGCGTCACCATAATGGATAATTACCGTATCCTCTACTTATCTTTCGGAGTATGCAAATCATCGATCGCAATTTCGCGCGCTTTCGATTGGTTGATCTGCATACTACGAAAGATAAGTAGGAGATACGGTAATTATCCATTATGGTGACACTTATGTATATTGCATACTTCATGTATAAACCGAGTTCCAGTGCAAGGTGCCTATAGGAAATTTGCATTTGTTTTGGCCAGCTGCTCACTAAATAAAAATTTCTACCATATGATAATGATTTGTTTATACATTGATCTAATCACACAGCACTGTTGCATTTTTTTAGTCTGATGAAATGTCAATTAAAAAAAATTATACTCACAGCAATTTTTGACAAGCGCGAAATCGCCGCTTTTTCAATTAGAAGGCTATATTTGTATGTGTAAGAAACAACTATAAATTTGAGTTCTCTAAATATAACTACAACTATAAGTTCTCTAAATAAATCACTAAATTCATCAATGATTGCAATTATTTTTTTGGAATAAAAATAAATTTGGGGGTGGGGTGGTGTGGGTTTTTTTTTTTTTGGGGTTTGGTTTTTTTTTTTTTTTTGGGTTCTTTTCTTTTTTTTTTGGGATTTTTCTCTTAATCTTTTTGGCTCTTATTCTGCGGTTGGGAGTTTTTATTTGCCTATTTTTTCAATTTTTTATTTTGATCAATAAATCGATAACAAGGATCTAAATGAAAAAAGTGCTATCTAAGGAAGTTGCGTAATTCTTTCTTCTTTCCAATGAGCATATGTTTATTTTTGATCAATCAGTAACAAACGCTTTTAAGGATTGAGCGTTAGAATAATAATAATAAGAAGAAGAAGAAATAGGTTCTGAATTTCAAAATTTACCCACGTTCTCTAAAAATGGTTGGCGCGGCGCCGTGGGGCTAAATCACCCCGTTGCGCTACCGCGCCACCCATGATGGGTTTAATCACTGAGCGGTTAACTGTTGTTGATGGCGTCATCTAAAATCAACCAAACCTTTAATAGCTCTTTATACAATTAAAAATCCAAGCATTTTACATGACTGAAATATTACCCATATTTTTCTCATACTAAAAATCTAAAAACTTTTACTAAACATATCTGAATTTCATTCATACAAAGCTTAATTTGCTTAACTTTTTTGACTTTCGTTTTTTTTTTTTTTTGGGGGGGGGGGTCCCCCAAAAATTTTTTTCCTGTGCTAAATAATTTGGAGCTGATTTTTTGCACGTAGATGATAAGTTTTCACCTCACCTGAATTTTATTCTTGTATATGCTCTATTGCCCGTAGTTAAACCTCTGCTCATGTGAAAAGCGACCAATTTTTCCTAAGTTACGCATTGGGTACTAGGATACTTGTCTGACACTTATTTTCCTTACTGAATCACACATTAAGTAAATTCACTCAGTAATACACATTCTCTTGTGGTTATTTTTTTGGTTTAGATTATAATTTCTTACCTTTAAATAAAATTACTAATTTTCAAGGGAAAAACAAGGAAATATCCTATCCGCTAATTAGCAGCCATATGGCAACAATTAAAATATTTTAAAAAAATTAAAATAAAAGTAATCTTGGGTGACGCGTGAGGGCTGCGGGATCCAATGTTTGAAAAGACAGAAATTTAGCGAAATTGAAATA
>JASAMX010009058.1:0-36678 GCA_030248175.1 Microlaimidae sp. YZB2_3 | reverse complement strand
AAAGGTGAATAATTTAATAAAGGTATGTCACAGCGGTCTGTAGCAGCGTGCATCATAAAATCCAATTCTGGGCGGACGTGCGGCTTCTGGCCGGACGTGCGGCCCGAATTGGATTTTATGATGCAACGCTGCTACAGAGCGCTATGACATACCTTTATTAGATTATCCACCTTTGGTAATACCTACTATGTTGGTACTGTAATGCTAATAATTCACAATCGTGAATGAAAAAATTTAAATATATATATATATATATATATATATATATATATATATATATATATATATCTATATATTCGTCGTTACTACGGCAAAATTAGCTATGGTTTCCATAAAATATATGTAACTGTGACTCCGTTTCAAATTTTACAGAGGACCTTATTAACTACAGAATGAGTCACATTCACGTGTATTTATAATGACTATGGCTCATTTTGCCGTACTAACGTCGATATATATATATATATATATATATATATCTATATATATATATATATATATATATATATATATATATATATATATATATATATTATTTATTTTATTTTATTTTATTAAAATTTGCAAAAGTGCAGGAGTAAAGTGAAGGCATATAATTTAACATGCAATGAAAACTTAGAATTAATATAAACCTTAAGGATTTAATAAAAACAATACCATTTTTTAAAGATAAATTCTATCAGGGTGAAAAAAATGAGTGGTAAAATAACCAATAGTTTATTTAGAAAGGTGTACGTGCAGAGAAACACATGACGCAACTCAATAATAATTGGTAACATAACCGCTGAAAACTTTTTTTTTAATTTTTTCTCGCTTGCGGGTTTATTGTTTATTTCTTCCTGGTGGAAAGCGGTTACGCCCTAAATTTCAGCCTGGAAGACTTTAGTTTTAGTTTAATTAACTCCCATTAAATTAACCTTAGACACTACTTTAAAAAAATTACCAGAATTATAATCAATAATGGTTACATTAAAACATTAAAACAAACACTAAACAAAAAGGTAAAACTAGAGCAAAATCACTATAACATTTTTACAAGTTAAATGTTATTAAAACCATAGTACAAAGGGAAATTCGACGCTATCTCGTCAAAATTTATTTTGTCTTTCATATATGAAAAGAATATATTCTTAGTTAAATCAATAATGTTTTCTTGTAAAACATTCCAGATAGGAATTAATTCGCGAATGCTTGAAAAATCAGCTCTATCCAGACGAACAAATGGTCTGTTATATTGTACTGTTGGCTACTGTTTGCAAAACGCTCAGCCCTTCGAACCGCACAATTTCGTTGAAATTGATAAGGATACTGCCAATGACGGAAACCATTATGGTACACATAAATTAATGGAGCTCGGAAACTTAGAGCTGTGTATCCAACAGCCAAACATTTAGATGTTTGAAGTAAATCCTTGTAGGGTCATGCATTTAATTTCGAAACTTTTTCAAGTTTTGATTACATATCTTATCATAACTTGGTCCCAAATTTGAATTGGGAAGTGATTGAATCGATAGATAGCTGATTGATTCATACCAAAAATAATATTTTTTCTTTCACTTGTTTTGTTCTTATTTATTTCGTATTTCTTTCAAATCCAAAATTTTCTTAATTAAACTTTACAAAACTTGCTTGCTGGATTAAGTCGTTGTTGTTTGGCTTCCAACTTCAGTTTTTAAAACCTTTCCATCTTTAATCTTTCCTTCTCTGACAATTCAACCGCACAGCAAAACAGAAAAAAATTTAAAAAAAAAAATTGAAAATTTCAGCACTTTAGTTTAGTTTTCAATTTTTCACTTAAATAAAAACAAATTAGAGTAAAAATAATCAATATGACACTTAATGTAGCAGTCAACTTTCAAATAAGCCATTGAACATTAATATTGACCTAAAAACAAGAAAATTATAGCCTAAAGAAAAAAGTGCCGAAATTAAATGCACCAAACGAATTTTCCAAAGTGGCCATTTTTGATATCGTCCCTTATAAAACGAAATTTGAGTAGATGTTGATTGTTATGCATATTAATGTGTTCAGAATAAGAAAATACACAACTTTGTAATATAAAACTTTTTGATCAAACAGAGATGAAAAAACTTTTGGCCAAAAAAGGGTTTTAAAAATGTTCAAAAAGTGCCGAAATTACATGCATCATCTTAGAAATTACATTAGTTTGTTATTGGCCTTGCACAAATCAAATCCATCTAAAACATATTTTTCAAGAAGAGCAATTACATCAATAGTGCTTCGAAAATATCTGAATCCAAATTGAATGTTAGAAATCCAGTTTTCTATTTTCTCTTGAAGAAATGAGAAAACATGCGATTCTTGAACGCTAGTCACAACAGATGTAAGAGATATTGGACTAAAATCAGCTTTTGATGGATTCTAAACTTTGGGAATAGGAGTTATGTATGTTATTTTCCAATCATTTGGAAATGAACCTTCCTCTAATGACCTGTTTAAAAGTTTAGTCAATGATGGGGCGATGTAAGCTGCAAACGGTTTTACCATTTTAGGATGAATTTTATCAGGGCCGGGAGACGAATTAAGCTTTAGTTTTTTTATTGCCGCTAATATAACTTTTTCAGTACAATGCAATTCTTCTGGAAATTGATTAACTGAAAAGTTTGGTTGATCTAATCCCTCCTATTCCAAACTAAAAAGAAATGGTCCGCTATACACTCAGCATTAGCAAAATTGGTTACTGCATAAGTCGTCATCTTTTTTAAAGGATGGTAGTAATTCATCTTTCTTATTTTTTCCTTTAATGCGCTTTATCATTTTCCAAAAGGCAACTGGTGTACTAATATTTTCAAAAAGAGCCGAAATTGCATCACATTTAGCTTTTGCTTCACGTTTTCTAGCTTGTTTTTTTAGTTTCTTATATCGATGAAAATCAGCCGCGGAACAATAATTCACCCAGTTAATTTAAGCTTTATTTTTATTTCGAATTAAATTTTGTTAATTGTTACGAAACCAAAAAGTTTGTGGTTTTGTTTGAATAGTTTTTGTAGGGATATGGCGATCGAAAATTTTCAAAACTTGTTTAGTCCAAGATTTTCCAGCGAAATCAGCAGTTGGCGCCTGTTCAACAATGTTGTCAAAATTTGTGCTTTGAAAATTCAAAAAAATTTGCAATTAGCTCTGGACCACAAACGAATTAAAACACGTCTTGATTTTTGAACAGGCGAAGAGCCATTTAGTACCGCATAAATAAAGCAATGTTTTTTTCAAGCGGATATGCACGGCCAACTTCCTTAATTAGCTGTCTATTTCCAACAATGATAACGTCAAGTGATGTAGCATTTTGTGGAAATATTGGTCGACTGTGATCATAATGGGTGGGAAAATCAACCAATTGATGTAAATGGTAGTTTTCAAGGATAATTCTTAGTGGCGCATAAGTTTTAGGGACAAATTGATTTAAATTTAAATCGCCATCCAATAATGAATCTGTTGATAGATCTCCTAGCCCGGCAAATAAAGTCATCAAATGCTTCAAGTGCTTCATCTGGATTTTGAACTAGCTGGTAAGGAGGCCTGTAGACAGAGGGAGCAATTAACCATGCATTATTAAGTTTGAATGCCACAGAAACTATTTCAATAGATAAAGGAGCGTTTAAAACCTCCAGCTGCCTGGGATCTAAAGTTGATATATATATATATATATATATATATATATATATATATATATATATATATATATATATATATATAATTTTTTAAATCAAAAGTGATATTCCGAAGCCATTTTATTGTCGTAATATCAAAAGTAATATTCCAATAGCCTTTTTATGGTCTAAATAATGCAAATGTTTAAATTTATGCAATAAATAACACTTCATAAAAAAACTGTAATTCAGGAAAACTCGCGGTCGGTTACAAAAATATAAATTTAACACGCCAAATATTGGTGAAATTTCGCTCTGAAACTATAGTTTGCTTCCCACTGCATTTTGTTACCGGTCAAAAGAGTTTTAAAAGCATAAGCACAGCTTTTAGCTTGTTTTTAAATATTATTCTCATAACTGGCTTGTTATGTTTATAACTATGAAAAGCTTCCACCGGCTACCTAGTTAGGCTTGATATCAGGATGTATCACAAAATTTCAGCCGCTATGCCGATTTAAATGTTCCTGCTTTAATATTATTCTCATAACTGGCTTGTTATGTTTATAACTATGAAAAGCTTCCGCCGGCCAGCTAGTTAGGCTTGATATCAGAATGTATCACAAAATTTCAGCCGCTATGCCGATTTAAATGTTCCTTCTTTAAATGAAATATGTAGCTGTAGTTTTCAGATAATATCTGTACATAATAATAGTATTAAGTATATTTTTATTACTTCCAAATTGCACGTTTTGCTAAAAATTATCCTCAATTTTTGCTTCTATAGTGACGATAAATGCCATCCATTAACGGTTTTTTTGCTATAGAAATTGTTTTTGACAAGATTTTTTTGTCCCTGGTGTGTTTTAGTAAATTTTAGTATCCGCTCAGGCACGCTAATTGCAAACTCTAAATCAACGCAAAAACTCCAAATCCTTATCACTTTGTATGTACGCGTGAAAACGTTAAATTCGTGTTCTTCGTAATTCCACTAAGATTCCATGTTGAAAGACAGAATTTTTTCGTTAAAAATTAGTTACAACTTTGAACTTTTACTTTAGCAAATTTAACAGTTTGCTATTTGTGAAAAATGCAGTAATATAGCTTAAAAGGTTTAATTGCATATTTCAAACCGCGTGGAAACGATTGTAGTACTATTTATATGTAAAGAATATATTTACAAATACTTTTAATTTTGATATTTTAATTTGAACGAAATTAACCAACTTATGCATTTAACTTAACGTGTTTATTTTAACGTGTCAGTCATAAGGCTGACATATAATTTTTTCTGTACTTTTGGCCCCCTTATTTGTACAATTTTGTAAAATTTGTATTTTGTAAAAGTAATGAAATTTGGTTGCTTGATAGTAAAATGATTAACTTTTTTCATATTTGTTATTGATTTTTAAATCAGTACAATCAAAAACCAGAACAATTGTTTTCAGATTATTTTTAGTTCAAAAACGAGCTGTCCATCATGTAGATGTTTAAGTTTTAAAGAATATGTTTTTCAAAGATGTTGTTTTAATTTGAAATTTGACATTAAATTTAAAATCTTTTCAGTCATAAAATCCAGAACCCGCAATTTCTTGTGAGTTTTTTAGTCACTATGATTTAAACGACAATTCGGTATCAAATACTTAACTAACAAGAAACATGTGTCCTGCTTTATTTTATAAGGGAATAAGCCTTAAAACCAAGCATAATTTTAAATCATTTTTCTACTTAGACCTGCAAGTTCCTATAATTTTACGAACTATGTAGTTAATTTACGGCTCGAAGAAGCCCGTACAAAAGAACATGTTGGATGTGCGCCACCAAATCTGCCGCCAAATAGCCGCCAAACAGCCGCCAAACCGCCGCCATTTAGGAACCAGCATAGCTACCAATATAAATGACAGTTACCCTTCAGCGCGCGATATAGTATAATTCACACAACACCACCGCCTATGAATTTTTTAAAAAACACATACCAACCATAACTGGGTGTCCAGGGGTTTTTCATGTTGCTGATTTCAATTATAAAGTCTGTTTTTTGATTTAAGCCCCTTGGGGCCGGTCCACTAAACGCGTGCTGACTTGGTGCTAAATTAGCACGTAGTTTAAAACTCTTAATAATGTTTTAATTTTGGTGTTTTTTTCAAGATATCTTATAGGACTCTTTTTTAATGGTATATATTAATATTGACTGCATATTTGTTTTCTAATAAAGCCTTAACCCCTAGTTAGAAATTTGCTAACCCTTAACTAGGGGTTAGTAGGCCTTATTAGGTTTTATTTGCAACAAACATGCACAAAATTAATAAAATATCAATTTGTGCGATGCAGGCAAAGAGTGCGTACATAAAAGGTGACAAGAGTTCTATAAGATTTTCCAAAAAAACCCGTTAAAACTTCCCCCTGATTATAACGCTAAAATAGAAAATTAAAAACAAAATTAAAATCGTGAGTAAACATGTTTTAATGGAATTTATTACACAAAAATTGGTATTTGAGCTAATAAAGGTACAACTATTCAAATTATTTTTAAAAATAATTAATTATTTAATTATTAATTATTTAATTATTAATTATTTAATTTTTAATTTAATTTAATTTAATTATTAATTATTTAATTATTAATTAATTAATTAATAAATAATTAATTAAATTATTTTCCGGGGGGAGAGAATATACCGGGATAGTTTTTCCAGGAGGAAAAATTTTTAGGGGGGAAAAATATCCCTTGACACCGGCCCCTGAGCACCTTAAATGGGGGTGCGCGTGCGACCCCCGTTTAAACTGGGGATACAAACAACAAAAGAGGGTCGCACCCCCATTCAAGGTCCTTGGGCGGGGGCTCAAATCATCAGCCTGAAAAACGCCTGGACACCCAGTTATGGCTATTATTTTTTTTCTAATATTCTAATAATAAAAAATAAACTGACGGATCTTTTTGTGCATGTAGGGTAACTGACTTAATTTCGGCCAACTTTTTTTATTTTTTTGAATAAGTTTTTTCCGGCTTTTTTAATCAAGCCAAAATTTGGCCTAAAAATCAAACAATAGCTATATTTGTTATTTCAGTGCAAAATTTGAATATTTCTGTTACACTTAAAAATCAGTGAAGGTTTAAAGTTTTTTTTTTTTAAAGTGGCCGAAATTAAGGCGCGTGCCATTTATTTCGGCCACCTACAAAAAATTGGCCATAACTATTGCTTAAACGAACAATAAAAATTTCTAAAGGTTGCAAATTTACCCATAGGTATTGTTCTTGGTACATATAACTTAATTTTTCCCGTTTGCGAACTTTAAACTTTAAAACAGGTTTTAATAATTTGTATTTTTGTTCAAATTTTATTTTTGGCTTAAAAAACGTCAAAACAAAGTCAAACGAGCAAAAAAATCTTTATAAATACGGTAGTACAATAATATTTAAAAACAGCAAAAAACGGCAGGTTCTTTCACCTAAATTTTAAAGTAGCCGAAATTAACGGAATCTTAAAATGCGCAGTTAGTTAAACGCATTGCAAAATAATTTTGAAGAAAATATAAAAACATGAAAATTAACAACTTTTAGCTTTAAATAGAAGATATTTTAAGGTTATATATCGCTTTGTTCTAAATTTGATGCAGTTTAAACACAAGGCAAAAATTAAGAAAATCATAAAAAATTCACTTTTTGTATGAAAATGTTGATAATGTAGAATAATAAAAATAAAAAACTTTTGTAAAAACACTTTATTCAACATTAATGCAGTTACTTTTGTGCTAGTTCTTTTGTGTTTTAAAAATAAGCCAATTTTTCAACACCCTAAATTGGTGGCCGAAATTAAGGCGTGGCCGAAATTAAGTCAGTTACCCTATGTATACATTATAAAACATTAAAATATACAAGTTATT
This sequence comes from Microlaimidae sp. YZB2_3, assembly GCA_030248175.1. Lineage (NCBI taxonomy): Eukaryota > Metazoa > Nematoda > Chromadorea > Desmodorida > Microlaimidae > Microlaimidae sp. YZB2_3. The sequence goes on along the minus strand of JASAMX010009058.1, from coordinate 29,187 downwards.
TGCTTTGCGGAATTTCTCTAGATGTCGCTGTAAATTCCTGTTATGACAAACGTAGGAAGTTATGGCGGCAAAGATCCAATTGGATCTCTTCTGCCATAAGTTCCGCCAGTATTCCCGCTATAGTCATTTCCAGGAGCAAAACAGAAACGGCAGAAAAGATCTCCAAGTAAATAAAATAACTCGATTTTTGAATTGATATATTTACATTTATAAGACAGTTTTGTAAATTTTAAAGTTAGACAAATAAACTATCAATTAATTAAAACTGATTTATTATAATATGTTTTACTCAAACGCCTCAGTTCCCAAATGGCGACGTTTGGCGGCTATTTGGCGGCAGATTTGCAGCGCACATCCAACACGTTACTATAGTAGAGGTACTTGGCATTTAGAAAATACAGCCCATACTATTTTTTTTTCATTTTATTGTTCACTATTAACTCTAAACATTGTATACAGTCGATTAATTGTCTGGCGTTTATTCTGCTTGACTGCTAACGAAAATATTTTTAAACGAAATAAAATAAAGCTACGGTCTTGTTGGTCTACCGCCGCTATTTGTCTAAACTTGTAGCAAAATGTTGTTTTTTTTGCAACTTATTTTCCATTGAACTTTATACAGCCGTTGTAGAGGAATATTCTTTTTTTTTTTTTCCCCCTAGTAGTTTAAATTTTGTTTCCCCACGGAAGATCTATCCCGGTAAAAAGCCGGGATAGTTTTCCCCCGGAAAAACCATCCCGCTAAAACACCGGTTAATTTTTCCCTTCTCGGTAAATTCTTTCCTCCCGGAAAGACTATCCCGGTTAAAAACCGGGATATTCTTTCTTCCCTTTTTTTATATTGTTGTTCGTTTGTTAATGAATTTTAGCTTGGTTTTAAGGTTTTGTTTAGGCTGCTTAGGGAAACTAAGGTTTAAAATGGTTAAGGTAGTTCATGGGTTTTATTTTAATAATTTTTTGAATTTATGAAAGTATCATGATAACAAAATAATCATTTTAATTTAATGATGTGTTTATTATTATTATTATTATTATAATATTTATTTTGTTGAAAAACAGGAAACATACATAAGCAAGTTAATACCGCACTGAGATTGTATGTACCTTTTATTGTTTTTGAAGAATGCGCAGAATTAATATTATAAACTTTATGCAAATTTTTGAAGGGTGAAAGAATATACCGGTAAAAACTTTCCCCCTGATTATAACGCTAAAATAGAAAATTACAAACAAAATTAAAATCGTGAGTAAACATGTTTTCATGAAATTTATTACACAAAAATTGGTATTTGAGCTAATAAAGGTACAGCTATTCAAATTATTTTTAAAAATTCTAATTTTATTATGATTTTAAAATTAAAAAGCATGGGGCAAAATCTATCCCGGTATATTCTTTCCCAGGGGAAAGGATCCGAGGGGGGAGGGAGTATCCCGGGATAGTTTTTCCGGGGGGGGGGGGGGGGGGGAACTATCCCGTGATAGTTTTTTCGGGGGGAAAATTTTTAGGGGGGAAAGAATATTCCTTGACAACGGCTGTATAAAGTTCAATGGAAAATAAGTTGCAAAAAAAACAACATTTTGCTACAAGTTTAGACAAATAGCGGCGGTAGACCAACAAGACCGTAGCTTTATTTTATTTCGTTTAAAAATATTTTCGTTAGCAGTCAAGCAGAATAAACGCCAGACAATTAATCGACTGTATACAATGTTTAGAGTTAATAGTGAACAATAAAATGAAAAAAAAATAGTATGGGCTGTATTTTCTAAATGCCAAGTACCTCTACTATAGTAACGTGTTGGATGTGCGCTGCAAATCTGCCGCCAAATAGCCGCCAAACGTCGCCATTTGGGAACTGAGGCGTTTGAGTAAAACATATTATAATAAATCAGTTTTAATTAATTGATAGTTTATTTGTCTAACTTTAAAATTTACAAAACTGTCTTATAAATGTAAATATATCAATTCAAAAATCGAGTTATTTTATTTACTTGGAGATCTTTTCTGCCGTTTCTGTTTTGCTCCTGGAAATGACTATAGCGGGAATACTGGCGGAACTTATGGCCGAAGAGATCCAATTGGATCTTTGCCGCCATAACTTTCCTACGTTTGTCATAACAGGAATTTACAGCGACATCTAGAGAAATTCCGCAAAGCAAATAACTTGTATATTTTAATGTTTTATAATGTATACATAGGGTAACTGACTTAATTTCGGCCACGCCTTAATTTCGGCCACCAATTTAGGGTGTTGGAAAATTGGCTTTTTTTTAAACACAAAAGAACTTAGCACAAAAGTAACTGCATTAATGTTGAATAAAGTGTTTTTACAAAAGTTTTTTATTTTTATTGTTCTACATTATCAACATTTTCATACAAAAAGTGAATTATTTATGATTTTCTTAATTCTTGCTTTGTGTTTAAACTGCATCAAATTTAGAACAAAGCACTATATAACCTTAAAATAACTTCTATTTAAGGCCAAAAACAGTTAATTTTCATGTTTTGATATTTTCTTTAAAATCACTTTGCAATGCCTTTAACTGCGTATTTTAAGATTCCGTTAATTTCGGTTACTTTAAAATTTATGTGAAAGAACCTGCCGTTTTTTGCTGTTTTTAAATATTATCGTACTACCGTATTTATAAATTTTTTTTTGCTCGTTTGCTTTTTTTTGACGTTTTTTAAGCCAAAAATAAAATTTGAACAAAAATACAAATTATTAAAACCTGTTTTAAAGTTTAAAGTTCGCAAACGGGAAAAATTAAGTTATATGTACCAGAACAATACCATGGTAAATTTGCAACCTTTAGAAATTTTTTATTGTTCGTTTAAGCAATAGTTATGGCCAATTTTTTGTAGGTGGCCGAAATAAATGGCACGCGCCTTAATTTCGGCCACTTTAAAAAAAAGACTTTAAACCTTCACTGATTTTTAAGTGTAACAGAAATATTCAAATTTTGCACTGAAATAACAAATATAGCTATTGTTTGATTTTTAGGCCAAATTTTGGCTTGATTGAAAAAAGCGGAAAAAACTTATTCGAAAAAATAAAAAAGTTGGCCGAAATTAAGTCAGTTACCTTACATGCACAAAAGATCCGTCAGTTTATTTTTTATTATTAAAATATTAGAAAAAAAATAATAGCCATAACCTGGGTGTCCAGGCGTTTTTAGGCTGATGATTTGAAACCCCGCCCAAGGACCTTGAATGGGGGTGCGGCCCTCTTTTGTTGTTTGTTATCACCAGTTTAAACGGGGGTCGCACGCGCACCCCCATTTAAGGTGCTGAGGGGCCGATGTTAAGGGATATTTTGCCCCTAAAAATTTTTCCTCCTGGAAAAACTATCCCCGCACATACTAACCCCGGAAAATAATTGTAATTAATTATTTATTAATTAATTAATTAATAATTAATTAATTGTATAATTAAATTATAATTAAATTAAAAATTAAATAATTAATAATTAGCATAATAATTAATAATTAAATAATTAATTATTTTTAAAAAATAATTTGAATAGTTGTACCTTTTATTAACTCAAGTACCAATTTTTTCGTGTAATAAATTCCATTAAAACATGTTCCTTACTCACGATTTTAATTTTGTTTTTAATTTTCTATTTTAGCGTTATAATCAGGGGGCAAATTTTAATGGTTTTTTTTGGAAACTCATATAGAACTCTTGTCACCTTTTATATACGCACTCTTTGCCTGCATCGCACAAATTCATGTTTTATTGATTTTGTGCATAATTGCTAGAGATAAAACCTAGTAAGGCCTACTAACCCCTAGTTAAGGGTTAGCACTTTTCTAACTGGGAGGGTTAAGGCTTTATTAGGAAAACAAATATGCAGTCACTATTAGTATATACCATTAAAAAAGAGTCCTATAAGATATATTGAAATCCTAACTAAAACATTATTAAAGAGTTTTTAACTACGTGCTAATTTAGCACCAAGCTCAGCACGCGTTTACGTGGACCGGCCCCAAGGGGCTTAAATCAAAAAAACAGAGCTTTATAATTGAAATCAGCAACATGAAAAACCCCTGGACACCCAGTTATGGTTGGTATGTGTTTTTTAAAAAAAATTCATAGGCGGTGGTGTTGTGTTAATTATACTATATCGCGCGCGCTAAAGGGTAACTGTCATTTATATTGGTAGCTATGCTGGTTCCTAAATGGCGGCGGTTTTGGCGGCTGTTTGGCGGCTATTTGGCGGCAAATTTGGTGGCGCACATCCAACATGACTTCTTTTGTACGGGCTTCTTCGAGCCGAAAATTAACTTAACATAGTTCGTAAAATTATAGGAACTTGGCAGGTCTAAGTCGAAAAATGATTTAAAATTATGCTTGGTTTTAAGGCTTATTCCCTTATAAAATAAAGCAGGACACATGTTTCTTGTTAGTTAAGAATTTAATTCCGAATTGTCGTTTAAATCATAGTGACTAAAAAACTCACAAGAAATTGCGGGATCTAGATTTAATTACTCGAAAGATTTTAAATTTAATGTCAAATTTCAAATTTAAAACAACATCTTTAAAAACATATTCTTTAAAACTTAAACATCTACATGATGGACAGCTCGTTTTTGAACTGAAAATAATCTGAAAACAATTGTTCTGGTTTTTGATATGTACTGATTTTTTTAAAAATCAAAAACAAATATGAAAAAAGTTAATCATTTTTCTATCAAACAACCAAATTTTCCACTTACTTTTACCAAATACAAATTTTTACGAAATTGTACAAATAAGGGGGCCAAGAAGTCAGAAAAAATGGTATGTCAGCCTTATGACTAACACGTTAAAATAAACATGTTAAGTTAAATGCATAAGTTGGTTAATTTCGTTCAAATTAAAATATCAAAATTAAGAAGTATTTGTAAATATATTCTTTACATATAAATAGTACTACAATTCGTTTCCACGCGGTTTGAAATATGCAAATTAAACCTTTTAAAGCTATATTACTCCGCATTTTTCACAAATAGCAAACTGTTAAATTTGCTAAAATAAAAGTTCAAAGTTGTAACTACTTTTTCGAAAAAATTTTGTCTTTCAACATGAAGTCTTAGTGGAATTACGAAGAAATACCAGATTTTAACGTTTTTCACGCGTACATACAAAGTGATACAGGGTTTGGAGTTTTTGCGGTCATTGAGAGTTTGCAATTAGCGTGCTGGAGCGGATTGTAAAATTTATAATACTCAGGCACATAAAAAATCTTGTCAAAAAGCAATTTCTATAGCAAAAAAACCGTTAATGGATGGCATTTATCGTCACTATAGAAGCATAAAATTGAGGATAAATTTCCAAGCGAAAATGTGCATTTGGAAAGAAATAAAAATATACTTAATACTATTATTATGTACATATATTATCTGAATGCTACATGCTACATATTTCATTTAAAGAAGGAACATTTAAATCGGCATAGCGGCTGAAATTTTGTGATACATTCTGATATCAAGCCTAACTAGCTGGCTGTGAAGTCTTCATAGTTATAAACATAACAAGCCAGTTAATGGAGAATAATATTAAGCAGGAACATTTAAATCGCATAGTGGCTTAGGACTTTGTGATACATCCTGATATCAAACCTACTAGGTAGCCGGTGGAAGCTTTTCATAGTTATAAACATAACAAGCCAGTTATGAGAATAATATTTAAATAAGTGAAGCTGTGACGGGCTGCTTTAAAAAACTCTTTTGACCGGTAACAAAATGCAGCGAAGGGAATAGTAATTTCAGAGCGAAATTTCACCAAATATTTGGCGTGTTAAATTTATATTTTTGTACCTACTGACTCCTGATAGTTTTTTATGGAAGGCTATTTATTGCACAGCAATCAAGCATTTGCATTATTTAGACCAGAAAAGGTGATTGGTATTACTTTTGATATTACGACAATAAAATGGCTTCGGAATATCACTTTTATTTAAAATTATATATATATATATATATATATATATATATATATATATATATATATATATATATATATATTTTTCAACTTTAAATTCCAGGCAGCGGAAGGTTTCAAACGAACTCCTTTATCTATTGAAATAGTTTCTGTGGCATTCAAACTTAATAATGCATGGTTAATTGCTCTCTTTTTGTTGCATATGGCTCCTTACCAGCTAGTTCAAAATCAGATGAAGCACTTGAAGCATTTTTCTTATGACTTTATTTGCCGGTCTAGGAGATTTATTAACAGATTCATTATGTCGGAATGGTGCATTTAAATCTAAATCAATTCGTCCGGAAAACTTATGTGATACATAGATATTATCCTTGAAAATGATCATTACATCAATTGTCGATTCTCCGAATCTATATGACTAATCATATTTACCAATATTTTTACTAAAATGCTACATTATCTTACGTTACCATTGTTGCAAATATACAGTCAATTAAGGAAGTTGGCCGTGCATATCCGCTTGAAAAAAACATTGCTTTATTTATGCGGTACGAGTTGGCTCTTCGCCTGTTCAAAAATCAATACGAGTTTAATTCGTTCGTGGTTCAGAGCTAATTCGCAAGTTTTTTTGAATTTTCAAAAGCAGAGCAATTTTTACAACATTGTTGAACAGGTGCCAACTTGCTGATTTCGCTGGAAAATCTTGGACTAAAACAAGTTTTGAAATTTTTATTGCTACAATCCTACAAAATCTATTCAAACAAAACCACAAACTTTTTGGTTTCTTAGAACAATTAACAAAATTTAATTCAAAATAAAAATAAAGCTTAAATTAACTGGGTGATTAAACTTTTGCTACTTTTATATAAGAAACTAAAAAACAAGCTAGAAAACGTGAAACAAACGCTAAGTGTCATGCAACTTCGTTGCTCTTTTTGAAAAATATAGTATACTAATTGCCTTTTGGAAAATGATAAAGCGCATTAAAGGAAAAAATATAAAATAGATTTATTACTACCATCCTTTAAAAAAGATGACGACTTATGCAGTAACCAATTTTGCTAATGCTGAGTGTATAGCTGACCATTATTTTTAGTTTGGAATAGGAGGGATTATATCAACCAAACTTTTCAGTTAATCAATTTCCAGAAGAATTGCATTGTACTGAAAAAGTTATATTAGCGGCAATAAAAAAACTAAAGCTGAATCCTGGGCTCCCGGCCCTGATACAACAATTCATCCTAAATGGTAAAACCGTTTGGAGCTTACATCGCCCTATCATTGACTAAGCTTTTAAACAGGTCATTAAAGAGGAAGGTTCATTTCCAAATGATTGGAAAAAAACATACATAATGCTCTATTCCCAAAGTTTAGAATCCATCAAAAGCTGATTTTAGTCCAGTATCTCTTACATCTGTTGTGACGTAATGTTCAAGAATCGCATGTTTTCTCATTTCTTCAAGAGAAAATAGAAATTACTGGATTCCTAACATTCAATTTGGATTTAGATATTTTCGAAGCACTATTGATGTAATTGGTCTTCTTAAAAATATGTTTGAAGAAATTGATTCTGATTTGTGCAAGGCCAATACACAAACTAATTTAAATTTCGAAGATGATGCATGTATCTTCGGCACTTTTTGAACATTTTTAAAACCCTTTTTTGGCCAAAAGTTTTTTCATCTCTGTTTGATCAAAAAGTTTTATATTAAGAAAGTTGTGTATTTTCTTATTCTGAACACATTAATATGCATAACAATCAACATCTACTCAAATTTCGTTTTATAAGGGACGATATCAAAAATGGCCACTTTGGAAAATTCGTTTGGTGCATTTAATTTCGGCACTTTTTTCTTTAGGCTATAATTTTCTTGTTTTTAGGTCAATATTAATGTTCAATGGCGTATTTGAAAGTTGACTGGTCACATTAAGTGTCATATTGATTATTTTTACTCTAATTTGTTTTTATTTAAGTGAAAAATTGAAAACTAAACTAAAGTGCTGAAATTTTCAATTTTTTTTTTTAAATTTTTTTCTGTTTTGCTGTGCGGTTGAATTGTCAGAGAAGGAAAGATTAAAGATGGAAAGGTTTTAAAAACTGAAGTTGGAAGCTAATAAAGATACGACGTAATCCAGCAAGAGAAGTTTTGAAAGTTTGATCGGAGAAAATTTTGGATTTGAAAGAAATAAGTAAATAAATAAGAACAAAACAAGTGAAAGAAAAAAATATTATTTTTGGTATGAATCAATCAGCTATCTAGCGATTTTTACAATCACTTCCCAATTCAAATTTGGGACCAAGTTATGATAAGATATGTAATCAAAACTTGAAAAAGTTTTGGAAATTTAAATGCATGACCCTACAAGGATTTACTTCAAACATCTAAATGTTTGGCTGTTGGATACACAGCTCTAAGTTTCCGAGCTCCATTAATTTATGTGTACCATAATGGTTTCCGTCATTGGCAGTATCCTTATCAATTTCAACGAAATTGTGCGGTTCGAAGGGCTGAGCGTTTTGCAAACAGTAGCCAACAGTACAATATAACAGACCATTTGTTCGTCTGGATAGAGCTGATTTTTCAAGCATTCGCGAATTAATTCCTATCTGGAATGTTTTACAAGAAAACATTATTGATTTAACTAAGAATATATTCTTTTCATATATGAAAGACAAAATAAATTTTGACGAGATAGCGTCGAATTTCCCTTTGTACTATGGTTTTAATAACATTTAACTTGTAAAAATGTTATAGTGATTTTGCTCTAGTTTTACCTTTTTGTTTAGTGTTTGTTTTAATGTTTTAATGTAACCATTATTGATTATAATTCTGGTAATTTTTTTAAAGTAGTGTCTAAGGTTAATTTAATGGGAGTTAATTAAACTAAAACTAAAGTCTTCCAGGCTGAAATTTAGGGCGTAACCGCTTTCCACCAGGAAGAAATAAACAATAAACCCGCAAGCGAGAAAAATTAAAAAAAAAGTTTTCAGCGGTTATGTTACCAATTATTATTGAGTTGCGTCATGTGTTTCTCTGCACGTAATACTTTCTCAAAAAACGATTGGTTATTTTACCACTCATTTTTTTCACCCTGATAGAATTTATCTTTAAAAAAGGGTATTGTTTTTATTAAATCCTTAAGGTTTATATTAATTCTAAGGTTTCATTGCATGTTAAATTATATGCCTTCACTACTCCTGCACTTTTGCAAATTTTAATAAAATAAACTAAAATTAATAATATATATATATATATATATAAATTTATATATATATAAAAATATATATATATATATATATATATATATATCGTCGTTACTACGGCAACATGAGCCACTGTCATTATAAATACACGTGAATGTGACTCATTCTGTAGTTAATAAGGTCCTTGTAAAATTTGAAACGAGTCACAGTTACATATATTTTATGGAAACCGTGGCTCATTTTGCCGTAGTAACGACGAATATATATATATATATATATATATATATATATATATATATATATATATATATATATATATTTAAATTTTTTCATTCACGATTGTGAATTATTAGCCTTACAGTACCAACATAGTAGGTATTACCAAAGGTGGATAATCTAATAAAGGTATGTCATAGCGCTCTGTAGCAGCGTGCATCATAAAATCCAATTCGGGCCGCACGTCCGGCCAGAAGCCGCACGTCCGCCCAGAATTGGATTTTATGATGCACGCTGCTACAGACCGCTGTGACATACCTTTATTAGATTATCCACCTTTGGTATTACTACTTACTAACACAATTATATTATTTTATACGTATATAATACTATAGGGAAAAAACCTATAGCTGACCTTCATAATTTGCAGTATTTAATCGATTATTTAACAACAAATCAATTCAAAATTTTCTGCAAAAACAATTTAATATTAAAGATAAAAACCTTATTTTAACAAAAACAAGAAGCCCATGTCAGCCATACGGCGAGGACGGTCTCTCTTCTTTTTAGTAAAAAAACATTGTCCAGTATAAAGATGTATTTTTTATATTTTCTAAAAAAAATAATATTCTGACTTTCCATTGACTAATAACTCTTAGCAATAAGTTTTTCCCCCGCGTTGGTGAAAACACGTTATTTCTCGGTCGCCGGCTCTAGTTTCAGTAGTGAACCATGAGGTGCACCCATAGTTTTTCCCAGAATGGATGCGTTTTTGGTTTTTATATGACCCCCGCCAGCTGAAACGTTTTTTAACAACTGTTTGTTTCGCTGGTGGTTTATATACACTGATCCATAAGAGTCAACCCAAAAGGCAATCGACCAAAGTCAACTCAAATGTACAGACTCAAAGAAATTTATATTTTTTACGAATTAACATTTTTTAGCTTTTCGCAGTGTTTTCAAATCGTAGTATGTAAGCTGTGATGTTCGCTTAAATTTTATACAAATCCTCTAATTTTAACGCTTGATGATTACTCAAATCGAACGACTAAAAACATGTGATTCTCTTAGTATAACTTTTAAAAAATAAAATCATTCTTGTGTTTTCTTGAATTGGATCAAATAACAGCAGAACGATGTTTATAATAATTTAATAGGATGTTTATAATCATTTAATAGAAAAATCGTTAATAAGTAAATTTAATTTTAAAAAAATAATAAAACAAACTATTTCATATAACTAAACTATGTACAAAAAGAATGCGTGAAGAAATGGAAATATTTTTCAGATGATTTTAGAATATTTTTGCAATATGCCCAACATTTGTTCAATACTATAAAGCTAGTAATAACTAAAGAGTATCGACTAAATATTTTATAAATTAATAAAAACTTAATTCCTAGAAAATAAATCGTCCAGGTGTTTTATAAAAAACTAGATTGCCAGACGTTTTCGTTTTCGATTAAAGCTAAAAATAATTTTAGGCTAGGTTGTGGGCGAGGAAAAAAAATTATTGATAAAATAAGAGTAAAAGTCAGTCGGAACAAAAGAAGTTAATAATAATAAATTAAAAAATTAGAATCATAATCGACAATAATCATAAATTTTTAAACTATTAACTAATTATTATGCGCAAAAATTCACTTTATCGCGTCAGGATTTTAAGGACTATCAAAATGTCATATAGTATTCGTGATCACATCAATATGTTTTGCTCTGTGGGAATGGTTGTGGTAGAACCTAATAGAATCACTTTTAGCCAATTAGTGCTTGGGAAAAAAATTAATCTCCAATGGATCAAAGATCTCTTTTTTTCATAAGCACTAATTGGCTAAAAGTGATTCTATTACGTTATAACTCCGTAAAGAATATTAACACTGAAGAATTTCCGTTTAATTCGGAGAGTTTTGACTATCGTGATCATAAGGTAAAGAAGTTAGATTCCTACAAGAGTTTGTGCACGGAGTGAAAGGGGATTATTCTTACAAGAGTTTGTGCACGGAATGAAAGGGGACTGTACTGTTGCAGAGAAAAAAGATTATTTTAACCATGCGAGGGCTTCGAACAAAATCCACATTCATTGCATTGCATGGCATAAATTTTTGAATAATCTGTGCGTTTATTTTTCTTTTCGCATAAAAACAGGGACCTGGAGAGACCTTTTTGACCCTGGTTTTTTTCCACGGAAGCACCTTGGCATGGCGGCGCAAAATTTTACATAGAAAAATTGAGTAATTTTGGTATTTCACGTTCTACTTTTTCTTAAACTTATTATTTTTAATTATTAGTATTAATATCACATGAAAGAAAACTTTTTTTTCCAAATTCTGCTTTTAAATTTTAAATTTTAAAATTGTTCGAAATAAAAATTTTTGGAAAATAAACAGATTGAAAATATCCTGACTGCGTTACAAAAGTCTATCGGCAACAATGAATATTTTTAAGCTTTGAAAATCGGCAAACAACCAACGATTATTGGTATTTTGCCGATTGCTGATGTTATCATACAGTAAGAAATACTTATAGTTAAAAAAGTAGCAATTTCCTTTTTTAAGATTATCGTGAGCGAGCTACTTTTTTACATTTTTTTTATTTTATCGGAATATTCTACAGTTATTCTGTTCAAAAATACGCCTATGATGAAATCGTTGGTTTTTTCTGTTCTATAGCACATTTTTTAAAGTTATATCAATTACGTTTTCACCAGAATAAACGAATCGCCAAAAATTCTTTAACCATGTGCATTTTATAAAACATAAATTTAATAGGGAATTGCAATACACCGTGATAGTATCACAAGGTTTTTTACGTCCCTACTCTTGAAACAATTCTAAACGAAATATATAACAGAATTTAAACAGCATTTAGCCATATCATTCATTTTTTAATACCTTATTTTTCTATTTTGTTGCCTATTTCAGGCTAAATTTTTAAATAGTGTAAAAGTTTGTTCAGCGTTTTTATTTGTCCTTAAAAAACAAGTATTATTGTAAATCATAATCTGTCCAAATCAAAATATCCACGAGGGTAATTTTGTTTGACAGCAGTATAGTGCGATGTAAAGCTGAAATTATTATGTATTCAACGGTAATAATTTCATCGATTTCCGGTTGTTCTATTTTCAGCTTTAGTTCTATGAATTTAAAGCTCAAAAAACAGTTTTATGCGATTTAAAAAATTTAATTCACTTAGTTTTTGCTGCGATTTTATGGAAAGTTAAAGAAAACTAGGGGACAACTTCCAGAAGTAGTTTGAAGTAAAACGTAATTCAAATTTTTTTTAAAAGTTAAAAAAATTAATATGTAAAAAAAATGCAAATCAAAAAATCATAAATTAGTTTTGTTTTTTTTTTGATTAAATACGATTCAAAGTATTGTTTAGACTTGTATCTAATTATTTACAAACTTTGATTAAAATGAGAAAAAATCAAATTTTTAATTTTTCATTTCAATTTTACGCGTTGAACCGAAAACTAACAAACTAAACCAATTCGCGTAAAAGGCTCTTTTAGGACAATCCAGTCGTACAACGCGGTATTCGATCCTTTAGAGCGTTGGCCTAACAATTAATACTGGAAAAACTTGAAGATTAAGGTCCCGCTGAGAAACATTTATAATTTATTGTGTAAAATAATATTTTTGTTTTATTGTTATTTTGAAATTTATAGTTTTTTGTTTAAAAAATGTACATTCTCAAAGATATGCTAAATCAAAAATAAAAATTTGAATATTTTTACTATTGTATTTCATTATATGTTTGAGATGCATTTTATTGGTATCACTTGATGATAGTGGACGATAGATATTTTTTTTAAATGAATGTCAAAAATTAAATCAGCATGTCAAATTATCTTATTAAAGATTGATTAGATAAGATCTGCCGTCAAAACCTTACTGTGGTGTTCTACCTTAAATCACGGGACCTGGACAATTCGCTCCTTACAATTAGCTCCCGGGACAATTCGCTCCCGGGCCAACTCGTTCTCTGGACAGTTCGCTCCCTGGACAATTCGCTGCCCGCCCAATTTGCCCCCGACATTGTTTACAAACCCAATTTTTATTACATAATCTTTATTGGGGAGAATTCGTTCCTTGGACAATTCGCTCCCTGGACAATTCGCTCACTAGACCTATCGCTAACTTTACAATTCAATCGTTCCTTGGGAAGATGAATTGAAAAAAAATCGTTGGTGGCCCGTCGTTATTTCTTATAACCGTAATTTTCAAAAAAGCATATTTTGTTTGGGACAAAATTTTTATTCGGTTTTTATCACAATTTTTTCGCTGGATACAATTCAGGATGATTTTTTTGAAAAAAGGTGGTATTTTTTGAAATTTTACCTTAACAATTTGGTGATAATAAGCTTGTTTTTTGGAAAACGATCTCCAATATCAGTTCTTATGGATAAATATTATTATGGTGTCCGGAAAAAATACCTTCCGCAAAAAATCTTCGCAAAAAAAATTTTTTTTTTTGAAAATTATTCGCCACTTTTAATAAAAATTTTTGGCTTTTTTCAAGGTTTTTTATGTTTTTTTTAGTTTGATTTTAAGGTTTCGTTTAGGCTAAGGGAAAACCAAGTTTTTTTTTGTTATGAATTTAAAAGTGTTTTTGAAGTTATTTTTTCCGAAGATATTATGCAGAATGTATTTCTTCCTAGCGCCATTATTAATAAACTTTGAGCGAACAAAGGTATATTTTTTGTTTTAAATTAATGTGACACTAATTTTTTAAGCGTGACGGGAAGGAGACATATCAATCGATATCAAATAAAAACAAAGTGCAAAACATCCAAATATAATTGCAAAACATTAATTTTGGTATTATGGTTATTTTTTGTATAATGTTTTTTTACAAATTTCCTAACAATAGAAAATTTAAAATTTATACGAATGTTATAAATAAAGAAGCGAAATGTTTTTGATATACGTTTATACGTATTTCTTTTTTTTTCAAAAGAAAATTTCGGCTTCTATTTGGTAATACCAGACTTATAGCGAACGAAACACAACAAAATGTAAAACTTCTAGCAAACAATATTTTTTTAAATGTCAGTATTCATTTAATATTTTTCAAAAATTGAAAATGAAAAATTAAACAAAAATTTAAAATTTAAACCAAATTTTAAATCAAAAATTCAAAAAAGTAAGCTCTATAGAATTTAAAGTTATAAAAAACCTCTCGAACTAGGAATGAAGAGCAAAAAAATACAAACGCAAGAAAATAAGTTGTGCAGGGAGCGAACTGTCCATAGGGAGCGAATTGTCCAGGGAGCGAATCGTCCAAGGAGCGAATTGTGCAGGGAGCGAATTGTCCACAATGAACTGTTTTGTAAAAATTGCGTTCGTTTATAAAGAATCCCGTGAGCGAATTGGACCGGGAGCGAACTGTCTCAGGAGCGAATTGACCAGGGAGCGAATTGTCCCCAATTTTTAAATTACATAATAATATAGTTTTACATGAACGGAAAGTGTTTTAAAATTTCTTTAAATACATCAAAATACAAATAAAAAAGATTATAAAGATAAATAAAAACTCACATAAATATTTAAACAATAAATTAAAGCACATTTACATTTTCTTAAAGCTGCAAAAAATATAGTAGTAATTTTGCAATGAAACTTATAATATACAAAGTATATAACATAAAATAACATAGCTGACTGTTCGGAAAATACCGTAGTGGTTGCACTTTTTTTTAAGAAAAAAAAACGATGAAAAGAGCGAGGGGTAAGAAAAGAGAATTAAAAAGACCAAACGGTTTTTAGATAAAACAATTTTGGAGAAAAGCATATAAGAGGCTAAAATCTAATATTAAAATGAAATGCAGCATATATTATTTACATAATAAAATCATCTTCTTTAATTAGACTCCCGGTCCACTAAACGCGTGCTGATTGGGTGCTATGCTATAGCACGTTGTTTGATACTCTTAGAAATGTTTTATTTTTCGTGTTTTTTCTCAAGAAATCTTATGGGAGTCTTTGTTTAAATGGGATAAATTAATGTTTGAACAATTTTATGTATATTTGTTTTAAGTAAAATCTAAAAAACTTTAACCCCCAGTTAGGAGTTTTGCTAATCCTTACCTAAGGGTTATTGCCTTATTAGCTTGTTTTTATAAAAAATATATATATAATTAATAAAATTGCAATTTAATCCGTGCAGAAAAAGATTTATAGAAGATTTATTGGGAAAAAACCCAGAAATTAAAACGTTATCAAGAGTTTTAAACAACGTGCTAACATAGCACCTTTTCAAAGTGGACCGGCCCCTGAATTTTATTTTTTAAACTCAATATTCAACATTTCACTATTTTGGTCGGTCTTCATGCACTTTTTGTCGCCCAAGAAATATAATCTCTTTGCGTAGACATTTTAACATGCAAATTTCATTACATACGTTTTAAAACAGACAATTTTTAGTAAAAAGTAACATACAGAAGTAATGCGGTGTCATTATTAAAAACCCCGATGATTTTGACTTTCGCTTTTAAATTTTTAATGAATTACGGTATATATTGGACGGTGTTAATATGATTCATATTTTATGTTTGTTATAACTTTCACTGCAAGATACCTAGGCATAACAAAATCTTGGTGAAAACCGAGATTTCGAATAAAGTAGACAAAATCTAGTATTATCTTTTTAGTTATACTTGGTTGATTTTAATTTTTTTAAAATGCAACTAGCTCAAAAATAAGCTGTAAAATAACATGGAATCAATACTGTCGTTGTTGACAACAAATATTTTATTTATTTTCTTTTTATTAGATTTAATGAAATGGGTTCTAACTTCCTAATAATTTTTTCAAATGAAAAATATTAGTTTCTAATTTTAGCTTTTCCTTTGATATTATTAGATTACGACAAGCGATCGGATATGCAAACATAAATCACCCGAGAAATACACTTAAATAAACAAGCCTATTGGCTAAGCAGAAGCAAATTTTTTTCGAGGAAAATCTTTGCCCCCTTAAAAATAAACAACACACATATTATAACATTGACAATATTTGCACATACATCCACACATTAAAACAAATTCTCACTAATGGATGAGGGTGTCGCTCGAAGAATGATAACAAAATTCAAATAAGGTTTTGTTATTGCTACAAAAAAACAACAATATACGATATAAAGTTTAGCTAATACTAAAATGGATTTGTTAGCTACAGTTTTTGATCAAACCAAGCTCAGGAAAGAAAATATTTTATTAAATATAGAGCACATAATTTTATGGAAAAGCCACACATTTACGCAAATTTAATATTAAAACTATAGGACTCTAAAATAGACAGTAATATTTTTTCTTTATATTGATCTTTTTCTTTGCAAACCGCACAATCCATTTTTTCAGGCGGTGTAAATCTGTTTACTACAATTCAATCGCCAAGTTAAAATAGCGAAATTATTCTGCCCCAACACAGTGGTAACCCGCTACCGTAAAAGTAAAAAACAAAAAAATAATAATGCGATATAAAAAAAAACACACGATTTAATTAAAATTAGTCTCAAAAGCTTAAAATAAGAACCCTTATTTGATATTCAAACCAGTAAATATCTGAAAACTTTCTAAAATTTGGTGACAATTTGTGACTCGTGTGTGAACGTACATAAAGCTAGACTCTGCATAGAATGAAAATAAGTCATCGTTATAAAAATATAGTAACTGTGACTCCAAGTATTTACAATGAACATTCAAGAAAAGTGTATAACAAGTCGTATTCCAGTAGATATTATAACTTATTGTACTTATTCTGTGGTCTTATTCTACACCGGTGTAAGGCGCTGCGGCGAGCTTTGACTTTTACGAACAAAATAGGAAACAGTTTATCGAGTATTAAATCGACTCAAAATGACAATATTTTTGACTGTGTATATTTTCGGAGAGGAAATTCGACAATAAATCTCAGAGCAAATTTTAAAAGAATCTATTTACAAAATGATCTAAGTTTTCCGAATTTATGGACATTTAAATGTGTCCTTCAATGATCAATAGTATGATTATAGCTGAAATAGTAGTTAAACTAATGGTGCACGGGTGGCTTGTTTAACCTAAATATTCTGAAGGATTTCGAAAGTGTTGCGATCGCTACTTATCAGGAAGCAATTAACAGTTAAAAAAATGCTTATTAATGTTTTTAGTGCTGTTTTTTTTACATTTAGAAACAAAATAATAATAAAAAACAATAGCGAAAATAATTATCAACGGATATAGAAAAAACCATTTTGCGTCATGTGCGCATAATTCAACTTCGAATATATTTTGTCTTTATCTAAAAATTTAAGGATATTTAATTTTTTTTTAAAAATATTGCAATAAAAAAGTGCTTGAATACTGTACATTTGAATAGAATTGTACATTTTGTCACCGAAAATTGCCGATTAAGATGGTTGTAAATATTTTGGTATTCAAATTTCAATAACTTATTTGAATAAGTTTTTATAAAATTTTTGCGGTTTATGCAAACTTTTTGGAATTAGAAATATTTTTGTTACTATTTTTAAATTGTGATTGATCGATACAACTATATTTATAATCCAGTAATCGATTATTTGGTTTAGATGTATTAGACATATAATGTGTAATTTCAATTAATACCATCTAAATAAGAAACATAAGATTTTAGGAAAAAAATGTAAAGAGGTTAAAACAAAAGCATTAGTTTTAAAATCGTATTAATCCCCGCAAATTTTACACCATTATGCAAATTTTGTCAAAATTCGTTTAATTAAAGCAGGTTTTGTGTAATATATGAAGAAAATTAGTCAAATGTTAAGTTTTAAAAACCTTAAAAACGGTTAAACAATGTTTTATAAAGCTTTTGGTGTCAGGAAAAAATATTTTTCACATACATCTTTCAGAATAAATATTTCACTGAAAAATAAATTATTCAGAAATTCAGGCTTTTTCGATTATTTAAATTTTTATATTGATTTTTAGGTTTTGCTTAGGCTTAGGAAAAATAAAACATTCTTTATTTTGAATCTAGAAATGGTTTCTTGTTAAATTTTCTACCATAAAAGACAGTTTTAACATTTGTTATAACAAAAGTTCAATTTAAAAATCAAAACCGTGAATCCCCAGCCTAAGTCTAAACCCTGAATTCGAATCAAAAATTATTAATTAAACAAATAAACCAAAATTTTAAACTACATTGTATGTTCTTACACTGGAACAATAAATTGCAAGTTTACCTGTTTCTCTTGATGAATTAATAATATTCTATTTTAAACTTACTATTTTTTGTTTTTAAACTTAATTTAATGCTTTTTATAGTGTAATAGAATAAACAATAGTTAATTTTTCATAAATTTACGTGCAAAAAGCTAAATTGCATTCAAAAAACATTTAAATTTGTTTAATTTGCCCGAGTTTCGGTCAATTCCGCCTAACCTGCACATCAATATATAATTTGCAGAAATTTGAGGCGGAGTCGAAGTCGGAGTCGGTGGAATTTAATGCTTGCCCAAAAACTACTGAACGTAGTACTACTGAACTGAATATCATACGAAAAAACCAATCAGCTGCACGCCACAAAATGTTCATGCAAATAAATTGACACCGTATTCAAAGTATTTAAAATTTCTGGTTCAAACTAAACTATAAATCTATCTCCGCCGGAAACATATATGCTCACTTCAAGTTTTTTAGAGCAATTCATGTTTTTTTCGATTTAAGTATAAATGTAAAAAATTTATTCTCTGTGTTCCCTATATTTTTGTACTAATCAAATGGACCGTTTTCAGGGTGTCCCGCAACGAAAATGTGAAGTCGGAAAAATATTATTTCTTTTTACATTTTATTTGGAAAACAAAAGGGTTTCGTTGTGGGGAACCTTAAACACAACCACTTTATACAAAGTTATTAAATAAAAACTTTTTTTCCAAGACCACTATCAACCATAGTTTTAAAATTTTCGCGTTAGTCAATTTTGACAAATTTTCGTTATTTCTTATTTTTGATCGGTTCCTTTATTTCAAATGTAGAAAATAAATCGCGCACACACAAAAGCAAAAAAATTCAACAATATATTTTTGTTTAAAAACATTCAAACTTTAACCGTACACTAGCCCTTATTCAACTGAAAATGTGGTGGCCCAGTTCAGGGCCTGTGCCAGGATTTTCGAAAGGAGGAGGCCAGACTCTAGAAAACTGAAAACAGAATACGCGCCGCATTTAGCGCCGCGAAGCGGCGCCAGGCGGACGCGAAACGTTCGCCAGGGGGGGCTGGGGGGTATCCCCCAGCCGCTGTACTTATTTTCTAAAAATTAAAGGGTAATACCATCAATCATTTTAGTAATTTTTTTGTAAACTAAATTTTTTTCAATACTTTTAAAAACAAAAAAACCTTAATATGCAATTAGAAAAACTTGAACATATTTCAAGCTTAAATACGATTGAAGTCGATCATTTAAGAGGCGGAGCTCCGAAGCTTCTGAGCCTTGTCCGCTTTCAATGGCCGAAGCTCATGATATTGGAGTGTAGGAACATTACTAGTACGGACGTACCACCTTACGGGCAATTTTTAATAACCTTACAAATGGCACGTACACTAACACTCACAACGCAAGAATACTAAATAAATTCCGTAAACTCGCGACAAAAATCGCGCTTTAAGTGGTAATATTGTCGTTACTACAGCAAAATGAGTCACAACCGTTACAAAACATTGTGACTGTGATTTATTCTACAGTTGATTGGGTGCTGTTTGAAATCTAAAATAAGTTACAGTCGCATATACTTTTAACGTATTGTGGCTCTTTCTACAGTACGACGAGATTTCTCTAACGCTAACGAGGATTTTTAGGAAAATTGTTTGAGTGCATGCTTAGACTATTGACTATTAAACGGTTAATTTTGTTTATTATTATCAAAAAAAGTTATTTTGGTGTGCCATTAGAACCAGTCTTAACGAGTATTTACTGAAAATTTGAGCAAAATTTGCAGACTGATTATTTTTTTAATATTGTAAAAGGGCGCGTTTTTTTGCGTTTTTAAAAAAAAATTGTTCACAATCTCGATTGCTTCTAAAATGCTTGGTAGACTTTTTGCACGTAAAAAAACCAAAACAAAATACATACTAATATGACGCCATTTTTAAGCTGTTTTTGAAATAAAAAGTTTTTTGGAAAGTGATTTTTTTTACATTTTTTACTATTTAAAAAATAGTAAAAATCGCAGTCATTTAAAAAACTTCAAAGAACGAATCAATCAAAATTTTCGGAAATACTAGAAAAAAGGCTTGTAAGAACATAAATAAAACGACTTTTTTTATTTTTTACTAAAGAAAAACCAGAAATTGCTGGTTTATCTGGACAATGAAGTGAACAATTAAATCAAAGCTTTTTAGAAGCATTTAAAATATAAACCCTTCCTTAAAGTTGGAAGTTGAATTCTGATTAATTGATATAGGTGGCGCTAAATCGCTTTGATTTGATTGATTTCCCACCGACCCCCACGCTTCCCCCTGAAGTAAACGAGCCATGTCTGGTCTGCCTAAAAATATTTTGTTGTTTTTTTTTTTGTAAACCTAGCGTCATAAACACGCTAATTTTTTTGCCCTTGTCATTATTGATAATAACATGATTTTTATTAAAATTAAGATTATGAATACGAAAACATTGTCTTTCTTTGCATATTTCTTTTTCTCATATACCTAAAAACGCGGATATGCAAGCGAGAATAAAAAGCAGTTGTTCAGCTCGTATTCGATCTTAGTGTTTATACATATTTGTTATTTTTAAAAAAATTTCCGGAAGTACTCACTGGCACAATTTTAATATAATTTACGTCGTTTATTGCCCTGACTGGGAATCGCTAGTAATTAAAGATTGATTAGATTTTTACTGTCATTAGATATTTAACAAATTAAACATGTATGAGGCAAAATATATAAGCATTTCAGTGTATCTCATTAGCTTAAGAAAAAGCTTTTAAAAACATTAATTATACAACCAATTTCTATTACATTATCGAGCGAGCCTTACAGGTGCGAATTAAAAAAACTTTAAAAAATTAAATTCTAATTTGGTAAACAACATTATTAAAATACATGGAATAATAAAAGACCAATTCATATACAAAGACCTAATGTGACAAAACTATTGCCGTTAAAAAGCGCAATACGAGTGATTTAAGCCATTTTCCGCTCACTTAATTTTTTGTAACAATGAATTTGTGTTCGTATTATTTAGGTAAAATTTTTAGCGTACTAGTGCGAAATCGGAAAATTTATTGTTAGCTCATTTATAGAGAAAAAAACGTAATTTTTTCCTTTTTTGAATATTGTTTCTGCTTGTAAATTTGGAAAAAATATTGTCTGAAATATCTGATTTTATATTACTCGAAATATAAAACTTCTTACACTTTAATTTATATGCAAATCTTAAGACCTAAATATTCTTCTTTGGTTATGATTTTGATTTATGGCAAGTATATTAACTCAAAAAATGCGCAAATCTACCAAAAAATTGCATCGATTGCTATCTTGCTTTATAAGCTGATATAAAAACTGAGAACCCTAGCTTTTTTCAAAAAATTATCAAATTACCGCATTGATTCGTTTCTACATAGTTATGTTGAAAAAAACAAGAAAACGTGTGATAAAATGTGCATTTAATTGCTCTATCAGTAAATTTGGACCACAAATTTAACTGCGAAAAAATCAAAATTTATATAAAACTGCTAACAGCATCTCCACTAAACAATAATTTTCTTTTGTCAAAAACAATGTGTACAAGAACTAAAGAAGAATTGCGCTAAAGAAAAGAGGTATTATTGTTAATAACTCGTTAACCATTGGAAATTCACTTTTGGTGTAATACAATTATTTTCTCAGTGTGACCTAATACGTTGATAAGTATTAATTGAACGGCAATAAAAAAATACACCATGAATTAGTGTACTGCACCTTTAAATTGAACACAACGGAATACATCCTAAATAATGGTGGGTTGTTTTCAAATAACCTTCACTTTGGGCCCAACGCTTGAAATATTGAGTATAATTTTTCAAATTTTTTATTTTTGGCAATATAATCACTCGGGAAAGGAAAAATTTAGCAATAAAAAATAAAAAAAAGGCGCTATAATGGCTTGATTTTGATTAAAAAGACGCTCATAAGGGCGAAAAGTCTCAGAGGGCGGGTCCCAATGTAATCTTGAAAAAGTCTCTCTGCGGAATTTGTATGTTTCGCACAATGATTAGGGATTAAGTTTAAAATTAGCTTAACAAAGCGACGCATTTTAATCCATATAATCTTTTTTTCATCAAAAGTTGCAAAAACACAAAGATATACTATGAAACATTAATAAATTTTTACTCTTGAGAATTCTATCAACTATCGAATTATACAGTTTCTGTTGAAATTAAACCTTTTATACTATAATTACATTAATGTTAAAAATTATTTTAAGTATTGGGGAAAATATCCAAAATTTTTGTTTTTATTTTAATACAAAACGTTTTGTTGAATATTAATAATTGAACTTAACCTGAATGATAAAATTCATTGATAATATTCAAAATAAAAAACAATGAGTTGATACGAAAACAATATTATTCGGTATGTCCTAGCTTAGAATTCGCTACGCGCTATGCTACAAACGAAACTTTAAAAAAAAATCTAATTACGAGAACGAAATCAAAAAAATGCTTTTCCTAACTTACTTGGGTATATTTTAGTGGGCTCTTCAATGTGAAAAGAAATAAAAATGTTTTAATCAATTTAAAAACAAAAAACTGTTTTTCAACAGTTGATAACATAAATAAACAAATTTATTATTGGTCGAATGTTGTCTGATAAAAAATACAATATTTTTGAACTTATATCTGAAAACACAATTACATATTATGATTTCCAGATATAAAAAAACCTAGATAATGCACTAACACATAATATTTATTAGAAAAAAAAACTTTGGTTTGCAGGTTTACTCTTTATGAAATTATTTACGGTCAGTAAAATGGTATAATACCTTGAATTCTTTTGAAGGGTGTTACATTAATTCCAGGTCCATATATTCACAAAGCCTGAAAATATTTAACCCCTAGTGTTTTAAATTATCATTATTCTTTAAAAACAAAGTCTAAAAACTTTTAAAATTATGTGTTAATATTTTTAAATTTAGCTCGATTTTTTGCTTATATAAGATGCTTAGCATAAACTTCAAGAATGCATAGGAGTATAAAAAGAATTTCTGACTAAACAGTTATTTCTATATGATAAAAATTATTGCAAAATATATATAACAATTAAAAAGCTGAAGTTACGAAGACAAAAAATATAATACAAAACTGGTTTCAATAAAACTTCGCAATTAAGAAACAAGTTTATATAAAAAATGGATGGTAAAACAATAAAAGACATATTAAACAAATATTAACTCTGTACTCTGAAGATTTTTATTTAAACCAGGCTTATCCCTATGTACATGTATACATAGATTCTTTAATTTTTAAACAAAAATCATTAGGCGAGGTGGCAATTACACAAAAATCAGAAAAAGAAGGTAAATTAACAATTTTATCACAACTTAATATATGATCATGAACTACTCAAATTTTAGGTATAATAGGCTTATTAGTTTTAGATGTAATACCTATAAGTGTTCTGATATTTTAATGCCAAGGCGGGAACTGCACCTGTGCAATAAGGGGTTTTACAGCCACTACACGAAAACTTGTATACTACATTAGGATTCAGAATGTTAGGGATTTTATCTTTAAACAAAAACATGAAACAGTTACTTAAACGTTTAAAAAATCAATCTCAAACAAACCTATAAGGAAAATGTCGATAAAATACGTACAGAACCAAGCAGTAAATAAGGCAGTTTCCTTTCATATAAATTTACCTAGAAGGCTGGTTCATACTTTGACAAAACGTCTTTTGGAGAAAGTCCAAATGACAATTTTAGAAAAGCCAAAACGTTCCTTTGGACAAGCCGAAACGTCCTTTGGACTTTTTCCTTTGGACGAAGTATGAATGCTACTTGAAATTTGTCCTTTGGACAAAGTCCAAAGGAAAAAATCCAAAGGGAAAAGCCCAACGGACAAAGAAGTATGAACAAGTTGTCTTTGGACTTTGTCCAAAAAACAAAATCCAAAGAGAAAAACCAAAGGACGTTTTGACGCTGTGTTTGTCCTTTGGACAAAGTCCAAAAAACTTTTGTCCTTTGAACTTTGTCCAAAGGATATTTTTACACAAGTAAGAACCAGCCTTTAATATTCAATTCTCAGTAATATTCTTTTTTGTATTTTTAGCTAGTGTTTTTACGAAAATTTATTATTTTTTATGTATTCTTACTCTATTTTTTATTATATACATTTATTTAATTTATATGTATTTACTCCTATTTATTTATAGTGTACAACTGACGATGACCGACGAAAAGCTCGAAAGCACTTGTATAAATTATGTGAACAATAAACGTTTTAACCTTAGTTTGTATTGCTTTATCAAAATGACGAATTATGGTGGAAATTTAAATTTACAAAAAAGTCTCGAAGAAGATTTTGCATAAATTAGTAAAAAGTATGCACATTAAAAAAGACAGCAAAAATACCCTAAAACTTTTTATAAGAACAAATTTTAGCACAAAAAACATGTATTCAAATAAGATAGAATACAAGAATTCAATCAACACAGAATAAATTATAATTCAGGAACCTATTAATAAAACAAACGTAGGTACATCAAATTCCAAATTTGCCTTCCACATTGTACTATTAAAAATACATTTTAGTAAAAAAATGTAAGAGTCAAATTAGGAGAAGATGTACGTTTTATTCATGGATTCATTAATTATTTTTCAACTTATTCTATGCTTCATTATCGTTTTAAATTATAAATTTACCATTTTTTATTTTTTTAAAAATTATTTCTCGTAAGAAACTTAATATTTTTTGGTATCCGTTTTTATTTTTTTTAATTCTTTTATCCTTCCTTTAGATAAAAAAATCCGGACCGTTTCGTACAATTAAATTGCCGTCGTTATTGCTTGTAAAAATCTGGAAATCATTATAACTAGATGGCTTTTTCAGCCATTTGAATTATTTATTGAAAAATTTATTAATTTATCACGTTCATTAATCGTAATAATTGCTTTTTTAAAAAAATGGGGCTTTTCGACTATCAGATAAATGTTTGTTTGTACATCATAACCTATGTTTTAATGCTTATAAGAATCATTTAAGAAATAAGTGTTAAAAAAGAGTGATAAACATATTAACCTACAATAACAAACAAATTTTAAGTTTACATTGTAGTTGTATTTGTTTTTGTAAAAAGAATAAAAATATTAATGGTGTATTTTACTTTAAAACAACAAGGATTTAATGTTTTCACAAATGTAAAAAAATATTTTTAATACCCACAAATATTAAAATTAATAAAAGCAATTTAATATTAAAGAAATAATGTATTTAGCTATAGGTTTCTTGTAATAGATCTAGTAGCAAATAATTTTGGAGCAATAAATCATGTAAGAAAATCGTCAGTAATTATTACAAAATTACAGCAGGTGGACCTATGTATTTTATAAAAATGATAAATTGATAGATTAACTGCGTGATTATAATTTTTTGATAATAACACTAATAATTTTGGAATCGGTAAGAGTTTTCCTCTCGGTTGTAAAATAAAATAATTAGCTTGTTGTATGTGACAAATATTAACATATCCACAAGCATTCATATATTTAACATAACGTGTTTTTGATTTAAATAATAAAATAATGCGTTTATGTGATTGTATGTTTGGCTTAAATAAAAAAGCTATTTATTTCGCCAAAAACAATATACCAAATTACTAAGCACTAACTGCGTTACAAAATACCATATAATAACAAAAATATATAGCATTAGGAAATGTTCGACTGTAGACTAAATTTTTTAACAAAAATTTTGCTAGAAAATTCACACATTTGCAATTTTGTGCGACTTTTCTCGCAAAAATCCGACAGTTTCTGCTAGTTTACTCGCGCAGCGATTTTTAACGCAGATTAGTTTTTTTGCAAACAAAATTTCTACTTTCTTTGCACTCACTCAATGTTGATTTTTTTGAAAAATTCTTCGCACATCTGCTTCTCTTTTTTAGCAAAATTTTGCTCAGAAATTTAGTGTAGAGTCGGACATTCTCTAGTGTTATATATTCGAGATAATAGCAATAAGATCAATTTATTATGACCTAAGCGTGCTACATCTAAGCTTGAATTTATTATTACATAAATACTAAACCGAAATGACATTAGGTAGCGTCAAATTAAAAAAAAACAACAGTTTTTGCCAAATCATCTTGCAAAACTTTATTTTGTAATTCAATAGCGTCGTCATGGTGTACAAAGTAGGGTAACTGATTTAATTTCGGCCACCTTTTTTTATTTTTTTGAATAAGTGTTTTCTGGTTTTTCCAATTGACCCAAGATTTGGTCTAAAAATTAAACGATAGCTATTTTTGTTATTCCACTGCAAAATTTTAAAATTTCTGTTACACTTAAAGATCAGTGGAGGTTTTAATTTTTTTATAGCGGCCGAAATTTAGGCACGAGCCATTAACTTCGGCCACCTAGAAAAAACTGACTATAGCTATTGCCAAAACGATCTATAAAAATTTTTAAAGGTTGCAAATTTATCCTTAGGTATAGTTCTTGGTACATAAAACTTAATTTTTTTCCGTTTGCGAACTTTAATAGTTATTAGCAAGACTTTAAATAATTATGTCAAAACCTTAAAAAACCAAGATTTAATAAACTATATTTTTGGTAATTTTTCTTTGGCTTAAAAAAACGTCAAAAAAAGTAAAACGATCAAAAAAATTCTTTATAAATACGGTTAGTACGATGGTATTAGAAAACAGCAAAAAATGGCAGGTTCTTTCAGCTAAATTTTAAGATGGCCGAAATTAACAGAATCTTAAAATGCGCAGTTAGTTAAACGTGTTGCAATATAATTTTGAAGAAAATATCAAAACATGAAAATTAACAATTTTACGCCTTAAATAGAAGTTATTTTAAGATTATATAGTACAAATGCAGTTTAAACACAAAGCAAAAATTAGGAAAATCACAAATAATTCACTTTTTGAATTAAAATGTTGATAATGCAGAATAACATAAATAAAAAACTTTTGCAAAAACACTTTATTCAACATTTATCCAGTTACTTTTGTGCTAGTTTTTTTTTGCTTTAAAAATAAACCAATTTTCTAACACCCTAAATTGGTGGCCGAAATTAAGGCCTGGCCGAAATTAAGTCAGATACCTTAAAACTGTGACAAACAGCAAAAAAATGAACAAACAAGTAAACAAACCTTAGTGGAAATTGGATAATAATAAAAATATATAATAAACGAAAAATTAAACACTTGGAAAAAACTGCTTGGAAAAACAGGTCCCATTTAAATGGAATCAGATTCTATTTAAATGGGACCTTTCGAATTTTGGTCCTATTTAAATGTGATCCCATTTAAATTAGTCCAATTTAAATGGGTTCTTTTTTAAATTGGACCTGGTCCCGTTTAAACGGGACTTATTTAAATAGGATCCCATTTAAATGGGACCAAAAGTTAAAAGGTTCCATTTAAATGAGACCGTCCTATTTAAATGGAACCTTTTTTTTTTTCAAAATGGAACCTGTTTTTTCAAGCAGTTTGTTCTAAGTGTCTCATTTCAGTTAAGTTGCGTTAATTTTTTTCTTTTCATTAAGTTAATCTATCCGATTTTTAAGTTACCAATATCGTTGAATGTATTCGATTAAGCATCTTTAAACAAAATTTTTTAATCTTGTTATAAAACCATATCTTAACTTACCGTAATTTAAACTTAACATACTGGAAAGGTAAAAATATCTTAGTAGTGTTTAATAGAAAAACAATAGCGAAAAAAATTAAAGTTTTATTTTGGTCACAAAATGCCAAACTTTTTATCGGTTTAAAAAAACTTTGAAAATAAACTTGGTATTTGTTATGCGTTTCCAGAAAATTTCTCTCTTATTTCTGGGTTTACTTTTTAAAGAAATATTTCAAACTCCCGAATGTATTCTATTAAAAAACGATTAAAAGCTTTTTGAAATAATTAAAAACCATCTGGAAATACTGTATTCAACCTAAAATTTTTAGTGGTAAAGGATTGAACACTTAATATTAGTAATTATTTATAAGCCATTATTGTCGCCGCCGCAGAAATAGCAAAATATTTATATATTTTATCAATAAAAAAAAACATTACGGAAATGAATTTTATTTCAAGAATGAATATGGTTTTTTGCACGTTTCTGGAGCGTTTTCTTCTTAATTTTTTTCATTTTACTTTATGCTTAATTTGTTATTGTTTTAAACCTTCAGGCGGAGTTTCGGGGCACTTTCTGTTTTAGAATGCAATAATATTTTATGCATAAAGTTGTTTTAAAAACATCTCTGTAAAATATTGCATTAAATTATTGCGTACGAGATGACCTATAAGCTGCAATCCGAAGGAAATTTTTCCACCAGTTTTTCGGTGCGAGAAGAAAATGGAAAATATATTATAGCTAAATTTGTATTTAATGACAACACTAAAAAATGGGAAAAAGAAAACAAATCTAAATCGTTAAACATGTAAGGGGAGGGAGCACTATATCTTTTAATAAAAATAACCCAAAAAAATAATTACTTAAATTGTGTTTTTGCGAATGCCAGAAGTTTGTGTAGTTTTAAAAATCGTGACCAATTAAATCATATTCTCGCTTCCCAAAGATATCAAGTCTTAAGTTTTTGCGAAACTTGTTTAATCAAGAATTAACAAATGGCATGATAAATTGTGACAGTGCATATAACGTGTACCGAACTGACCGAGTTA
>JASAMX010009057.1:0-29706 GCA_030248175.1 Microlaimidae sp. YZB2_3 | reverse complement strand
CTGGTGAGAATATCAAATGGATTCTGCCCTCAAACTGAGATTGAGATATTGGAAATATAAAACCATTTTTAACGTGGAAATTTCGGATTGTTACAGCAGATTGATCGGAGTCAAATAGTAAGAGATAAAAGAGCTACATATTTTAAAACAATTTAATCTTAAAAGTCAAATGGAACAGATTGCTGTTTTTATTTTCTTAATAAAATAATATTTCAACTATTTTTTGCAAAAACAATATTAATCCTGCAGTTTGATATGGCATGGCGCATAGTAACCCCAAAGCAAAACTGTACAACAACCCAACCTAAAAATCGGCAATTTACCATGTAATTAACATTTTTCTATAGTTATATTCCCAAATATCAAAAAAACATACTATAAAAAACAGCAGGCAGTGTTGAGAATCGGTCTATTATAAAAAACTTGTTGGTAGCTCAAACCGGAACACGATTGCGATCAAGATGTAATGCGTAATTAAGTTAACCGATGTTTTTTTGAAGTATATCTTTAAAAAATGAATAATATTTAAAAAAATTAAGGGTACCTTTTTTAGGTTAAAAAAAGCCAAATTTTATTTAATTGAGAAAAATATATAGCTTTGATATCAAAGGCAAAAATATTTAAATGAGCTGAAAAATTACAAAGCATCTCAAAAGTTCATGCATTACATCGTCAGAATTATTGACAGCACCAAAAATGACTAACTTCTAAGTTGAAGTTTTCGGCACATTTCAAAAAACCGAAAGCATCACGACGAAGATTTGTATTTTACAACGCAAACTATTTTGTCTCATCTATCACTCAAATTGTTATCGCAATTGTTTTCATAAATAGTGTTATATTCATTGTTCCGAAGCAAAATAAGATGCAGATAAAAATTTCCCAAGAAAAGTTTTATTATTTTATAAAATAATGGAGTTTTTGGTTTTGCTCAACGAAACAAAATTTTATTAGTAATTATTAGGAATGGCTGTTGCGGATAGGGTCTCCCAAAACGAGATATATTAATATGATAAAAAACTTCTCTGTGAAACAAAAACACACAGTAATTTGTTAATAAGACAAATTATTTTATGTTTAAATATTTTTCAGATTGCCTAAAATAAAAATTGGTTTCTAACGTTTTTTATAAGAATAATTTTCTTAAAGACCAAAAAAGAAAGGTATGTCATAATGCCAACGTAAAAAATATAAACTTAATACAACTTAACACAAACTGTTAAGTCTAATATGATTGTAGTTTGCAATTATGGTTTTTTCTAGCTTAATGCTTAACTCTTATTTGACAAGTTCTTTGTTGATAGCAGGTAGCTACCAACAAAAACACAAACGGCTCATCTATGCTCTTTTTGTATTTTGGATATTTAACGAGAATTTTCAAAAATGTAATTTATCATTATTTATGCAGTGAAAATAACAAAAAAAAAGAAAAAATTGATAATGGCTCTTATTAATTGGTATTTGAAAAAAGTCAGACATTGTTGTTTTTGGTAGCACAAAAAGTCTAAGCAAAGCAATTGCCACTAACCACATTTTTGAGTTACTTGTTCAAATTTTAAATTTTTAAAACCTTCTTTTTTATATTATTAATATTATTATTATTATTATTATTATTTTTTGAAGTATTATTATTATTATTATTATTATTATTATTATTATTATTATTATTATTATTATTATTTTGTTGTTGTTATTGTTCCTTGTTATTATTATTATTATTATTATTATTATTATTGTTTTAATATTTTACTTATGTTTTTATGTTTTTTTATGTTTAGTCTTTTTTTACTTATGTTTTTCTTTGCTAAACTTTATTGAATTAAAAAATATTTTTTCAAAAAAATGCCTTTTAAAAAAATATTTTTTTGAAGATTGAGCTTCTTTTTAAAAGTTTTTGCTTAACTTTATATTCTAAATTTTCATTTTAATAAGTTTTTTGGTCTCTTAACTAATGGTCTTTAAGCTTGTTTTAGCGGTTTAAAAATTTTCTTTTGCTATTGCTACTCATGGTACAACAAGCCCGTCAAAAATAAGTTGTTAAATTACTTTATATTTTACCTTAAATTAGATTTAAGTATTTTGCAGGAAAAATTCCAAATAAGACTAAAAGTGAAAGTAATTAACTGGGAATTTCAAAAGTCGATATAAGAGTTGAAGGTTGGTTCGTACTAATCACCAAAACGTCTTTTGGACAAAGTGCAAAGGACAAAGGTCCTTTGAGGAATTTTGTTCGAAGGACCAATATAAGCGCAAAAACTCCTTTGAATTTTGTACAAAGGACGAAATCCAAAGGACAACGTGTTGATTGTTTTTTTGTCCTTTGGGACTTTGCCCCCTTCGAAAAGATTTGTTATTTGGACTTTGTCCGAAGGACAAATTCTAAGTAGAATTCATACTTCGTCCAAAGGAAAAAGTCCAAAGGACGTTAAGGCTTGTCCGAAGGACATTTGGTTTTTTTAAAATCTGTCCTTTGGACTTTGTTCAAAGGACGTTTTGTCGTAAGTATAAAACAGCCTTAACAGTCAAAAGTAAGTGAAATTTAAAAGTCCATAAAAGTAATTCAAGAAAATTCCTTATTTTTAGTATTTTAAATCTGAAAATTAAAAGTAACTTTTAAGCAATACTAATTCGAATTTTTAAGTTGACGGAAAAACAAAGTCAAAAATAACGTTTTGGCTTAATTACCTCTATTGTTTATACTCATATTATTTTCTTTATAAAAATAAACAAACTTACTATGGTTTACTGTTACTTTAATTTTTTAAAATTTTCAGGCTTACATGGTTAGAATTTTGAGTGTGCAACTTTGCGTTACGACAAAAAAAGGTCTTTGCCATGCGATTTCTATCGACCATTTCTAAACGGAAACACAAATTATGTACAAAAATTAAGAATTAAGAAAAGAAAAAGAAATTAAATTACTAACAATAAATTCAGGCTTAATTGGGGTTTTATTTACGTTCTAAGGAGAAAATTCGGTTTACCGAAATTCTGTAATAAAACTTGAAACCTAAAAGTATATGACCAACGTTTTAATTTCAGAAAAAATTAAAAAAAGTGGGGAAAAACAATACAAAATTAATTAATTCCGCTTCTTTTTGTTTTGCTTTTGATTTGATCAAATAAAATAAAAGACAACCAAAGTTAACCAATCAGCAGTTTGGTTATTTGATCACAAACCTAGGCTTTACCAAATAGTATTAAAGTTCAGTAAGGGAATTATATAAGAGTTTAAAACAGATTATTTGAATCATTATTTTTAAAATCATTTAATGTTAGAAACTGTAATTCGGTTTTAAAAAAATACAAAACAATTCCAGCGAGAAACGAGACCTATTGCAAAAAAAATTATCTGGTCAGTTTTACATGTTTTTTGAGGCATTTGTTTTTAGAAAAACGTAAGTATTGATTTAGCAGAGAGACTATGCATTTTTCTCACAGGAAAATGAAGCATTTTTGATATATTAGTTAAAATTGACAAAAATCAGGAAATACGTGTAATTTTCGAATTGTATTACTTGAAATTCAAGTTTTCCGGAGAAAGTTTAGAAAAATATAGCGAAATAATTTGTACGGCAAATGTTTTTCCTTAACAGTCCCCACAAATGGTATAATTGTGAATTATTGTTAAAAATAGCAGGTTTTTTCAGTTTTTCTTATAATGTAAACCTAAAATAATGACTGACATTTAGACACAACTTGTATCTTTATATAGCATAGGGATTTCATTTTTAAGTGTTTTGTAGAACGTTGTTTTGTTAATTTTAATTTTTAAATTTTTTTATTTTGTTGCGTCATATTAATCTATTACTCCTATTGGATTAGCTAAACTTTTAGCCTTTAATTTTTACTATATGTTTTATAATAGTCATTAACTCATAAGTTATGGAAGTTCATTAATACGTCATAATTATGCGCAATCGCGGAAAAAAAAGGAAATACGCGACTATACATGTGTATAATGACTGCTTGACAAGCCAAGAGTTTTTATGTCCTAAAATTTAATTCGTCATTTGCTCGATTGAAAAGGAAACCTTATTTTATTACTATGCGCCAATTATTTTATATATTCATATTCTTCTAATATCGCAAATAAAAATTTTAGTTTATAAAAAATAAATTTTAGTCTTTATTATAAATTATTACAGTAAATTAGCGCGAAGGCGGAGCTTTAGAAACTCTGGAGATTCACTTTTAAAAATGACTTGAGATAATATTACTACTTTACATCGAAAAGTAAGATATTAACTAAAATAAATATTAAATTCATATGCCGGGAAAATTATTTTTTACCTTTATTTCCGTATTTTTCTTTGTTATAAAATCCACCAGATCCATT
Organism: Microlaimidae sp. YZB2_3; assembly: GCA_030248175.1. NCBI lineage: Eukaryota > Metazoa > Nematoda > Chromadorea > Desmodorida > Microlaimidae > Microlaimidae sp. YZB2_3. Next base: position 25,367 of record JASAMX010009057.1, on the reverse strand, counting down.
GTTAAACAAACTGTTATTCGTATTGCTCAAATTTTCTTTTATTCAAATTTTCAGATTTTGCAGTTTTAAATAAAATTCAAAAATTAAAGCTAGGATAAAAGCTCTATGTTTCACTTTAAAAAAAAAGTCATTTTTGAACAGTCATTCAGACATACTTAATATTAAAAATTATCAAGCACAATTGAAATCCACATCTGGCTCGTTTTTAGTTGGTAAAAGTTAGTTAATAATTATAAAAATTTTAATATAAATGAATTTATTTTTTGTTATCAGTTGACAACATCTCTGATATATTAAATTAAAATTTTTATAAACGAGATGGGTCAAAATGTATGTTGACTTTATTTCAATAAAATCTGTACAACTACGAGTTTTTACCCTAAGAACACGTCTAATTCATCATATTGTTGGCAGATTTAAACTTATATCAAACATCAGACCCCCACGTTAATTGACAGATCAAGAACACGTTTAGAAGAAAATGAAAGTGAATTATATAGATTCTTATCGTCCGTGCATTTAAAAAAATCATAAAGAACTAAATAAACACGCAAATCTTATTTTTATGACATGTTTTCATCCGCTAATTAACTACTATTTTGCTATTTTTTAAATGTCAATTTTTGATAGTTGTTATAACACGTACAAGACTAGATGTTAACATTTTAATTATGTTGTTACGGTTTTATATTTTTATTTGGTTTAATAATCAAAAGAATGAATTTTTCGATCAATTATTCAAAAAAACATTGTTTACACTTCAGATGTTGCAGTCCCGTAGAATGGGGTTAAATGTTATTTCGGTGTGGTGACTTTTAAAACATCTCACCCTCTTATTTTGTGCTTTAAATTACAACTTGGACCAGTAACTTTCAATACAATTATTTTTTACACAAAAAAATCAACCACTAGCGTCAGTATTTAAGGAAACCCTCAAAAGTGTCATCTAATAACCGTCATCTATATTTTGCTCAAATTCGGTTGGGGAGGAAGCTAATAAAATCACTTTTTTATTCGATTAGTGCTTGGGAAAAATTAACCTCCAATGGATGAAAGATCTACTTTTAGTAGGCGCTAAAGGCTAACTCTGTAAAAAATATTAACGCTGAATAATTTCGTTTAAATGGGAAGGTTAACTAGGTATAATGTAAATTTTTACACTTAGAGGTGCAAATATAGTCCATTAAATAGGGTTAAGAAAACCAACACTCGTGTTGAAATCGTGACTCTTCAAAAAAGTTGCACCCACTGTTTCATCTTTAAATGGTAATTTGGAATGCAACCCATAAAAAATATTTGTAATAAATCAAAGCTTCTAAAATGGTTTCACTTTGAGGCTCAAAAACGAAAATGTAAAACAAATTTTATCTCAACTCGTATTGTATATTTAATTTTGCCTTAAACACGCAATATATATAATGTATATAAATACACAAAAATACAGGAAAGAAAAAAACACTAAAATCAAATCATAATAGCGAATACATTAAAACCTAATTAAAGTAAAACACGATTGAAATATTAATAATTATTTATTATTTCGAAATCTTTTTTTGTCTTTTGTACCTAGTCTTGTTTTTTGCTGCTTTTTTTCGCTCTACTGGGAAAGGTTCTATACAAAAAAAAGCCAAAAACATCGCTTTGAATAACGTTTGATTTATTTTTTAACAAAGTATTTATAAAAATATTAATGTTCAGGAAAAACCCACATTTTACCCCATTTTTTAAACGTTAAATCAGTAAATCAAAAAAACTTAATCGTATACAATGAAAACCCCCCATTTTACAAGTTGAAACATTGAAAATAATCCGTTTCAATTCTGTCTTATTTATTATTTACGTTTTAATCATCGGATTCTGAATAAAGCTTGAATTAGTTAAAGAAATAAACAACAAGTATAAATTATCCTTTTTGTCAATTTCGTTCATATTCTAAAACATTCCCAAATGGCCTCAGGCTTCTTCGCAACAATGCGAACAACAAAAACAACACTTAAAACACCTGTGTATATTCTCCGTACGGCTTTCAGTAGTATTGGCTTATCTTAGCTGATCCCTTGTTACTTTCTATTTTGTTTGTGTGTATCGCGTTATCATAGTTACGGTGAAAGGAATTGAAGAAGCGCTATGCTTTCATCGCGTCTCTAACCGGGACGAGAAGGTTTTATCAGCGTACGGCGGCTTGTTAAGCTTATCTAGCGCAAGGCGATAAGAACTAATTGATAATATCTGTTGCTTATTATCACCATGCCACAAACATAAGCGTTTTGTCAATGTTGAGCACCGCGACGGTTGGCCACAAACATAAGCGTTTTCTCAATGTTGAGCACCGCGGAAGTTGACCACAAAGATTAGCGTTTTGTCAATGTTGAGCACCGCGAAGTTTGGTCGCAAACATAAGCGTTTTGTCAATGTTGAGCACCGCGGAGGTTGATGCACCGAACTGCTATCACGTCAGCAACACTTATACGCACCATTTGCAGCAGTCAAGGAGATGAAATAGAGAAATTGCTTTTCAGGTAATATAGTAACACTCGTGAATTACTTTGATTTACTAGCGCTTTACTGTTGCAAATTTTGATAATAAATTATGTTAGTATTGTTGTAATATAAAAGACACTTTTTTTAATCTGTAATTCAATATTATTTTAAATTTTTTTTTTCACAAATTGTGGGCTATGTTGCGCGATCCTTTTTAAAAGGGTAATCAATAAAATGCGTGTTAAAATAAGCCCTGAGATAAAAATATTTAACAAATGAGAAAACGTATTATTTTAAAATTATTAATTAATTGCTTTAACTCTTTCGTAATTCTGGCGAAAGAGATCATTTTAATTCGTTCATGTGATTGCATTTCCCCCTGTTACCACGGTGTAACCTTCGATCACCGCAGTGAAACAATAATTGCTTTAACTCTTTCATAATTCTGGCGAAAGAGAGCATTTTAATCCGTTCATGTGATTGCATTTCCCCCTGTTACCACGGTGTAACCTTCGACTACCGCAGTGAAACAATAATTGCTTTAACTCTTTCATAATTCTGGCGAAAGAGATCATTTTAATCAATCCGTTCATGTGATTGCATTTCCCCTGCTACCACGGTGTAACCTTCGACCACCGCAGTGAAACAATAATTGCTTTAGCTCTTTCATAATTCTGGCGAAAGAGATCATTTTAATCCGTTCATGTGATTGCATTTCCCCCTGTTACCACGGTGTAACCTTCGACCACCGCAGTGAAACAATAATTGCTTTAACTCTTTCATAATTCTGGCGAAAGAGATCATTTTAATCCGTTCATGTGATTGCATTTCCCCTGTTACCACAGTGTAACCTTCGACCACCGCAGTGAAACAATAATTGCTTTAACTCTTTCATAATTCTGGCGAAAGAGATCATTTTAATCCGTTCATGTGATTGCATTTCCCCCTGTTACCACGGTGTAACCTTCGACCACCGCAGTGAAACATTTTTTTCACGGTGGTAGTATTTTCGTGCAACCATTATGATATGTAATGTACACTTCACCGCGGTAACCTCTATGTATCACGGAATCCTTTTGGGTTTTCTTGTTGATAATTAAATAAAGTGTTGTGAGTATAAATAGCAAAATAAGACAGAATTATTTAAACGGATTTATTTTCAATGTTTCAACTTGGTAAAATGGGGGGTTTTCATCAGGAGTTTATTTGATTAAGTTTTATTGATTTTACGCATCTAACGTTTAAAAAAATGGGGTAAAAATGTGGGTTTTTCCTGAAACATTAATATTTTTATAAATACTTTGTTAAAAATTTAAATCAAACGTTTATCCAAAAATCGTATGTTTTTTTGGTCTTCTTTTATAGTTTATAAAAGTACCTTTTATCCCAAAGTTTTAAGATGTTTGAAAAAATAATAATGTACAAGTACAAAATAATACAAGTACTTTTAGGTACAAAATAATGCCTTAAAAATTTCTTTTTTGACAAAAAAAAAGATTTCGAAAATAATAAATAATTATTAATGTTTCAATTGTAGTTTTACTTTAAAATTTAGGTTTTAATGTATTCGTTATTATGATTTGATTTTTTAGTGTTTTTTCTTTCCTGTATTTTGTGTATTTATATACATTATATATATTGCGTGTTTAAAGCAAAGTTATTTAAACTGCAGTAAAAATAGCTCAACAGGACAATACGAGTTGAGATAAATTTGTTTTACATTTTTGTTTTGAGCCTCAAAGCTTAAACCATTTTAAGAGCTTTGATTTACATTACAAATATTTCATGGGTTGGTATTCAACCACATTTAAAGCACGAAAAACAGTGGGTGATGTGTTTTAAGAGTCACGATTTCAAATACATGAGTGTTGGTTTCTTAACCCTATTTAATGGACTACAATTTGCACCTCTAAGTGTAACAAAATTTACATACGATAGTCAAAACCTTCCCATTTAAACGGAAATTATTCAGCGTTAATATTTTTTACAGAGTTAGCCTTTAGTGCTTATGAAAAAAGGAGATCTTTCATCCATTGGAGGTTAATTTTTTCCCAAGCACTAATTGAATAAAAGTGATTTTATTAGCTTCCTCCCCCAACCAATCCAATGAGCAAAATATATATGACGTCATCACGAATACTATATGACATTTTGAGGGTCCTTAATATCCTGACGTGATGGTTGATTTTTTTTGTGTAAATAATTGTATTGAAAGTGTTATGGGTTGGGTTTAATCCATTTAAAGCACAAAAATAAAGGGTGATATGTTTTAAAAGTCACCACACCAAATAACATGAGGGTTGGTTTCTTAACCCCATTTAATGGACTGCAACATCTAAGTGTAACAACGTTTATGGTTGATTTTTTTTGTAAATAATTGTATTGAAAAATTTATTCTTTTGATTATTAAACCAAATAAAAATATAAAAACGGTAACAACATAATTAAACTGTTTTAACATTGCAGTCTTATGTTATAACAACTATTAAAAATTGACATTAAAATACAAAATAGTAGTTAATTAGCGATGAAAACATGTCATAAAAAATAACATTTGCGTGTTTATTTAGTTTCTTTATGTATTTTTTTAAAATGCACGGTAATGATAAGAATTATATAATTCACTTTCATTTTCTTCTAAACGTGTCTATTGTCAATTAACGTGGGGCTCTGATGTTTGATATAAGTTTACCGCCAACAATATAGCTTAATTAGATGTGTTCTTAGGGTAAAAACTCGTATGGTTTGGTTGTACAGATTTTATTGAAATAAAGTCAACATACATTTTTGCACCATCTTGATTTTGTATTATAAAAAATTTTAATTTAATATATCAGATGTTGTCAACTGATAACAAAAAATAAATTCATTTATATTAAAATTTTTATAATTATTAACTAACTTTTACCAACTAAAACCAGCCAGTATGTGGATTTAATTTGAAAGTTACTCCTTGAGAATTCTTCTAATATTAAGTACGTTGAATGACTGTTCAAAAATGACTTTTTTTTAAACTAACATACAGCTTTTATCCTAGCTTTAATTTTTGAATTTTATTTAAAAACTGCAAAGTCTGAAAATTTGAATAAAAAAGAAAATTTGAATAATACGAATAAACAGTTTGTTTAACAATGGATCTGGTGGATTTTATAACAAGAAAATACGAAATAAGGTAAAAATAATTTTCCCCACGAAATACATGCATATTAATTTAATATTTATTTTAGTTAATATCTTATTTTTGATGTAAAGTAGTGATATTATCCGAAGTTATTTTAAAGCGACCCCCAGAGTTTCGAAGCTCCGCCTTTGCGCTAATTTACTTAATAATTTATAATAAAGACTAAAATTTATTTTTTATAAACTAAAATTTTATTTGCGATATTAGAAGAATATGACAATATAAAAATTGGCGCATAGTAATAAAAGCAGGTTTTCTTTTCAATGAGCAACTACGAACTAAATTTTAGGACATAAAAACTTGGTTGTCAAGCAGTCATTATACACATGTATAGTCGCGTATTTCCTTTTTTTTCCGCGATTGCGCATAATTATGACGTATTACTGAACTTCCAGACTACGAAACGACTACTATAAAACATATAAGTAAAAATTAAAGGCAAAAGTTTAGCTAATCCAATAGCAGTAATAGATTAATATGACGCAACAAAATAAAAAAAATTTAAAAATTAAAATTAACAAAACAATGTTTACAAAACACTTAAAAATGAAATCCCTATTATATAAAAATACAAGTTGTGTTTAAAAATGTTAGTCACTTATTTTAAGTTTACATTATAAGAAAAACTGAAAAAACCCGCTATTTTTAACAATAATTCACAATTATACCATTTGTGGACTGTTAAAATAACATTTGCCGTACAAATTATTTCGCTACATATTCCGAACCTTCTCGGGAAAACTTGAATTTCAAGTAATACAATTCGAAATAAATCATGTATTCCGCATTTTTGTCAATTAATAATATATCAAAAATGCTTCATTTCCTGTGAGAAAACTATAGTCTCTTGCGAAATCAATACTTATGTTCAAACGCAAACGCCTCAAAAAACATGTAAAACTGACCAGATAATTTTTTTGCAATAGGCTCGTTTCTCGGTGGAATTGTTTTGTATTTTTTTGAAAGCCGAATTACAGTTTCTAGCATCAAACGTTTTAAAAATATGATTCAAATAATCTGTTTTAAATCATATATATTCACGAGCTTTAATACCATTGGTAAAGCCGCAGGTTTGTGATCAAATAACAACCGTGATTGGTTAACTTTGGTTGTCTTTTATTTTATTTGATTAATCAAAACAAACAAATAATGGCAATGTTATGAATTTTGTATTTACTTTTTTCACTTTTTCTAATTTTTTTTAAATTAAAACGTTGGTCAGATACTTTTAGGTTTCAAGTTTTATTACAGAATTTCGGTAACGAATTTCTTAGAATGTAATAAAGCTCATGCTTAATCATTGTTAGTAATTTAATTTCTTTTTTTCTTTTTCTTAATTCTTAATTTTGTACATAGTCGCGTTCGTTTAGAAAATGGTCAGATAAAATCGCATGGCAAAGACCTTTTTTTGTCGTAACGCAAGTTGCACACTCAAAATTCTAACCATAAGCCTTAAAAATTTAAAAAATTAAAGTAACATAACATAGTAACTTTGTTTATTTTTATAATAAAATAATATGAGTATAATAGAGGTATTTAGTCGAAACCTTATTTTTGACTTTGTTTTTCCGTCAACTAAAAATTCTAATTAGTATTGTTAAAAGTTACTTTTACTTTTATTTAAACTACTAAAAATAACGAATTTTGGATTACTTTTACTGGACTTTTAAATTTCACTTACTTTTACTGTTAAGGCTGGTTCATACTTATGACAAAACGTCCTTTGGACAAAGTCCAAAGGACAATTTTAAAAAAGCCAAAACGTCCTTTGGACAAGCCAAAACGTCCTTTGGACTTTTTCCTTTGGACGAAGTATGAATGCTACTTAGAATTTGTCCTTTGGACAAAGTCCAAAGGACAAAATTCAAAGGGAAAAGTCCAAAGGACAAAAAGTATGAACACGTTGTCCTTTGGATTTTGTCCTTTGGACAAAGTCCAAAGGACGTTTTTACGCTGTATTTGTCCTTTGGACAAAATCCAAAGGACTTTTGTCCTTTGGACTTTGTCCAAAAGACGTTTTGTCATTAGTATGAACCAACCTTTACTCTTATCGACTTTTGAAATTTCAATTACTTTTACTTTTAGTCTTATTCGGATTTTTTCCTGCAAATACTTAAATCAATTTAAGTAAAATATAAGTAATTTAACAACTAGATTTCCTATGGGCTTGTTGTAAAATGAGTAGCAATAGCAAAAGAAAATTTTTAAACCGCTAACACGCTAAAGACCATTAATTTAGACCAAAAAACTTATTAAAATGAAAATTTAGACATAAAATTAGCAAAAACTTTTAAAAAGAAGCTCTGAATCTTCAAAAATATTTTTTTAAAAGGCATTTTTTTAAAAATATTTTTTAATCAATAAGTTTACATAGTAAAAACATAAGTAAAAAAAGACTAAACATAAAAAAACATAAAAACATAAGTAAAATATTAATAATAATAATAATAATAATAATAATAATAAAAAATAATAATAACAAGAACAACAACAACAAAATTAATAATAATAATAATAATAATAATAATAATAATAATAATAATAATAAAAATAATAATAATAATATTAAAAAAAAAATAATAATAATAATAATAATAATATTAATAATATAAAAAAGAAGGTTTTAAAATTTAAAATTTGAACAAGTACTCTAAATGTGGTTAGTGGAATCGCCTTGTGACACTTTTGTGCCACCAAAAACAAATGTTGTATTTTTTAAATACCAATTAATAAGAGCCATTATCAATTCTTTTTTTGTTATCACTGCACCAAATAATGATAAATTACATTTTTGAAAAATTCTCGTTTGACACTAATAAAAGAGCATATGTGAGCCGTTTGTTGTCTGTTGGTAGCTACCTGCTATCAACAAAGACCCTGTCAATAGAGTTAAGCATTAAGCTAGAAAGACCATAATGGCAACCACAATCATTATCGACGCTAATATCGCGCTTAAGTTGTATTAAGTTTATACTGGTTTATTTTTTACGTTGGCATTATGACATACCTTTCTTTTTTGGTCTTTAAGAAAATTATCTCACAAAAACGTTAGAAACCAATTTTATTTAGGCAATTTGAAAAATATTTAAACATAAAAATATTGTTATTAGAATTACCTGTGTGTTTCCTTGTTTCACAGAGAAGTTTTTTATTATATTAAATATATGGCGAAAATTGATTGAATGTTTTGGAGGTTATCCGCAACAGCCATTCCTACATAATTACTAGAAAATTTTGTTTTGTTTAGTAAACCAATTAAAACCTCATTATATTTATAAAATAATAAAACTTTTTTTGCAGTCTTTATTGCATTATTTTGTCGGAATAATTAAATATAACACTATTTATGAAACAATTGCGATACAATTCGAGCCAATAGGATGAGACAAATAGTTTGCGTTGTAAATACAAATCTTTGTCGTGAATGGAAGAAAATGTTTTGGTTTTTGAAATGTGCTGAAAAACTTCAACTTAAGAAGTCAGTTGTTTTTGGCGCTGTCAATAATTTTTCTTACGATGTAATGCATGAACTTTGAGATGCTTTGTAATTTTTTAGCTCATTTAAAATATTTTTGCCTTTGATATCAAAGCTATAATATTCTCAATTAAATAATAAAATTTGGCTTCTTAACCTAAAAAGAGGACCTCTTAATTTTTTAAATATTATTGATTTTTTAAAGATATACTTCAAAACATTGGTTAACTTAATTACGCATTACATCTTGATCGCAATCGATATGTTCCGGTCCAGCTAATTTAACAAGTTTTTTATAATAGACGATTCTAAACCAACTAACACTGCTGCTGTTTATAGTATGTTTTTTTATATTGGAATATAACTATAGAGTTAACGTTATATTGGAATGCGGATTTTAGGCTCGGGTTGTTAGGACAGTTTTGTTGGGTGTTACCATGCCGCTATGCCGCACACAACTGTCCAAAGTGCAGATTAATATTGTTTTTAGAAAATAGTTGAAATATTATTTTATTAAGAAATAAAAAAACAGCAATCTGTTCATTCGACTTTTAAGATTAAATTGTTTTAAAAATATATGTAGCTTCTTTTACCTCTTAATTATCTTATTTGCAACTCGATCAATCTGCTGTAAATGCAATCCGAAAAAATTTTCGACGTTAAAAAATGGTTTCTAGACTTTTGGATATTCTCAATCTCAGTCCAGGGTAATAATCCATTTGATATTTTTACTAGTGATGGACAGTTCCGGTTCCGGGTACCGGATGTTCCGGGCAAAATTTGGAATTCCGGTTCCTGTTTCGGATTTTGGGAAAATCTCAATTCCGGTTCCGGTTACGGTTCCTGTTCTGGATTTTTTGAAAATCTCTATTTCGGTTCTGGTTCTGATTCCGGTGTTCCGGGGGTTTCACAGTGTGATAGGCAGTTCCAGTTCCGGATGTTCCGGGCAAAATTTGGAATTCCGGTTCCGGTTCCTGTTCCGGATTTTTAAAAAATCTCAATTCCGGTTCCGGTTCCTGTTCCGGATTTTTGGAAAATCTCAATTCCGGTTCTGGTTCCGGTTCCGGTGTTCCGGGGGTTCCGTAGTTCCGCCCATCACTAATTTTTACACAAAGTCGTACTAATAAATGATTTCGAACATTTAAAATTAGTAACAACAATAATTCTAGATTTTGGTTCACTTCTTCGGTTTTGGTGAACTTACATATCATTTATCCTTTTTAGATTTTTTTTTTGCAAAGAGTGGTGTTCTGCTATTGTGCAATTGTGGTGTGATTGGTGTCTAAGATTAATGAAGCGGTCATAATAGTGTCGGTCGCGCCATGGGTTTACCTGAGCAAAGGTTTTAATTTAAATAATACTGGGGTATTTCTACAACCCTATTATTCATTTAAAATTTATTAAATTTAACATTTTTATTAAATTTGAATTAAATTTGTTTTTGCTGAAGTGATTTTTGCAAAATAAATTAATTTTTTTCACTCCTATATTTAGCCTATTTAGTCTACAAGTGGCCCGTGGCTCAGCCATACGGCTGACAAATAATTTTTCCCGCATTTTTTTTATTCATTTAATTTTTTTTCAAAATTCAACCCTTTTATGCCATTCCCGTGACTGTAAGCTTTACAGTGATCATAGATGAACAAGGGGGGTAGGGTGGGGTCCATCCCCCTCTAGCCTCGAAATTTTGGGCCCCCCCTAGAAAAAAAATCCAGGGCACCCCCTCCTCTCAAAGTTTCAAATTTTTCACCCCTGACCCCCTCTAGATTTTGAAATCTGACCCCCTCCCCTCTCGAGAAAATTTTAAGTACTTTTTTTATACTAAATTTTCTTGCAAAAACGTCAATTTTTAACACAAATTCATGTTTTTACACCCTTTTTATACCTAAATATCGCTTTTTATTCAATAAATTGTAGTATTATCCTATAAAAAGAACTATTATTAAAGTTATTATGGTTTAAAACTGTTTTGCTTTGCACACCGGACCCCACCTGACCCCCCTCTAGATTTCAAAATTTCCCACCCCGGGTCGACCCCCCGACACACCGAGGGGGGTTTGACCCCCTCTAGGACCCCCCTCCTAGATTTTGAAAAGTCATTTACCCGGGGTAAACACCCCCCCTCTGGCTTTTTGACCGTGTTCATCTATGACAGTGATACCTAGTTACCCACACTAATTTTAGTTGGGGAGAAGGGTGTTTCCCTTTTTTGGTGAAAATAAGTTGTCCAGCATAAAGATGTCCTTGTTAATTTTTTACTAAATTCAACAATCTTATGATGCTCCCTGAACTATAAGGTTTCCCATCATTTATCCTAATTTTTTCTTTCAGAAAAAATTAGGTTCTTCCATCTTTGGTAAAAATATGTTGTCCAATATAAAGATGTCCATGGTATTTTTTTATATTTTAACCATTTATGACATTCGCCAGACTGTAAGCTTTGCAATGATACCTCATTTAGCCCAATTCGTTTTGTGGTTGAGGAGAAGGGATCCCTTTTGGTGAAAAATGCGTTGTCCAGCATAAAGATATCCTTGTTATTTATTTTTTTGAAAAAATTCAACCCTTTTATGACATTCCTTGAAATTGAAGCTTTGTAATGATATCTTATTTAGCCCAATCCTTTTTGTGGTTAAGGAGAAAGGTCATTCCTCTTTTTAGTTAAAAAACGTTGTCCAGCATAAAGATGTTCATGTTCATTTTTTTAAAAACATGATTTTTTATTCATGGCTTTACATTGGCAAATTACTTTTACCAATAAGTTTGAACCAATTCGAAGATAAAAAATTCTTCAACTTTCAAAGTCCATAGGGCTTTGTTTTTGTGAAAATGTCTTGTCCAACCAAAAGATGTCCATGCGATTTTTTTTTAATTTCAACCCCTTTATGACATTTCCCTGTCTGTAAGCTTTGCAACGATATCTCATTTAGACCAATTTTTTTGCTGGTTGAGGAATTTTTTTGAGGAATTTTTAAGACCAATTTTTTTGCTTTAAGAAAATGTTGGATAGGAAAGTGTGCTTAGTTGCTCCAGACTTTAAACCTAATTAATTTTGATACGTATTATAATATTGCGGGAATTTGTTTGGATACGACTGATTTAAATACTATACGCATTTATATTTTTAAAAAATTGTTTTTGTAGTGTTATAGTTTTATTACTAGAAATCCGATTATCACAGTACTTTAACTGTAAGACCTCAAGAAGTATTTCCGCATGACAATCATAAGTGAGAAAATGGAGGGGGCAGAGTGTGGTGCGCGCCTCGAAATTTTGCTCCCCCCAAACGAAAATTTAGGAAGATCCTCCTGATCTCCCTCTAGAATTTGAAATCTGAGAAATTTTTTACTCGTAACCTCCTCCCCATTCGAGAAAATTTTAGGTACCTTATAGTAAATTTTCTTACTAAAACGTAAATTTTTAACTAAAATTCATGTTTTTACACCCTTTTTATACCTAAATATCGCTTTTTATTCAATAAAATGTAGTATTATCCTAAAAAGAACAATTATTAAAGTCATTATGGTTTAAAACTTTTTCGCTACTAACACTGGACCCCACCTGACCCCCTTCTAGATTTCAAAATTCTGCAGCCCGGGTCGACCCCCCTAAAAAGCTAGGGGAGGTCCGCAACCCCCTGGGACTCCCCTCCTAGATTTCAAAATCCTATTTACCCCGGGTAACCACCCTCCCTAGCTTCCGGCACCGTGCTCACCCATGATGACAGTAATTACCAAAAAAAAAAAATCATTTTAATCAATATGGTTTTTTTATTTGAGTGTAGTGACTTAAAAAGATACTTACAAGCTTCGGGTTTGATAATAAGAAAGCAGTCAAAATATAATTATTGTTATTTACAAAAACAGTTGTTCCTGTCAAAGCAAAATTCTGTTTAGTTTTTTAATTTGCTGATTTTTAAGTAAGTTCATCGATTCAAACCACGAGTTCTCTAACCGTGAACCTTTCTTTTTAAATAAAATAATTAAAATACAAAATAATTGCTTTTAAGTTAATGTGGATTTTAACGGAGCATGTATCTCATCAACAAAATAAAAAAAAGAGTTTATATATATAAATAGATAATTTATATTGGCTTGCAGGAATATTTTCCCCCGCTCTGCTGAACAAACCAAACTATGGGTTGAATAAAAACACTATTGATAATTAAAAAAATCGCACTTAAGTGACCCAATGTTTGCAACTTGTGTATTCTTTCCCAAGTTAACAAATTTTTTCAATATTTTTTTAGAAATAAATTTACAATTTATTCCTTACGTCTTGGCACTATGAAGCATTCACTCCATGAAATTTACTGTTTATTGTGTTTTTTTATGTTTTAAAATCTAAAGCACTCCCCAGTTGTTCTAGAAAAATAAGGGGAATTTCTAAAATTAATCGGGAATGGATTATAAAAATTTCTTACAAATGTCCAACAATGACTTTTTTTGTAAAATTGAATAATATTATCACAATGTATATACTACATATACATTTTCGAGGATTTATACTGTTTATTTTCGATTTTTTTGTTCGTTTTCAGATCTAGAAAACGCCAGGTTGTAATGGAGAAATACGAGAAACTCGGAAAAATCGGGGAAGGGTCCTACGGGATCGTGTTCAAATGCCGAAATCGGGACACCGGACAGACGGTGGCCATCAAGAAATTCGTGGAGTCGGAAGACGACCCCGTGATTAAAAAAATCGCCCTCAGGGAGATCAGAATGCTCAAGGTAATTCCCACCAAAGTCACATAAGGAATAATTTCTATAAGACGTGGTTTAATTTCCATCGAAATAGGTGGCACGCAGCTGAATGGCCGTTCTGTATGATGTTCAGTTCAGCAAAAGTGCGTTCAGTAGTTTTTCTAGGGTTTTCCAAAATATGTGACTTTCGTATGTGACTTTTGTCGATTCGTTAATTTTAGTACTGAATCTTCAGTTTTTTACCTTTCGTTCGTCTTTCGATTCGACATTAATTCATGGAGAATATCGACGGTTAATTCAATGTACACAAAGGTCTTGAGAAGAGTTTAAAACTATTTGTATATGACGTTGGTTAACAAAAAAAACACGATCATAATACAAGAAAACAAGATAAACATAAAAAACTTTTTCTAAAAAAACTACTGGTTGTGCATAACTTTTCTTCCTTATTTTTTTCAGTCTTATACAAATTATTTTCAAAGCTTCTCGAGACCTTTGTGTACAGTAAATTGAATTAACCGTCGTGATTCTCCATAAAAATAATAACCTGATAAGAACGGGGTGCTTCAATCGGAAAAGAAAGGTTTTACTTGCCTCCTACCTGCCTTTATTCTAAATTAACCTGCCTCAACTCTGCTTCCTACCTGCCTTTATTCTAAATTAACCTGCCTCAACTCTGCTTCCTACCTGCCTTTATTCTAAATTAACCTGCCTCAACTCTGCTTCCTACCTGCCTTTATTCTAAATTAACCTGCCTCAACTCTGCTTCCTACCTGCCTTTATTCTAAATTAACCTGCCTCAACTCTGCTTCCTACCTGCCTTTATTCTAAATTAACCTGCCTCAACTCTGCTTCCTACCTGCCTTTATTCTAAATTAACCTGCCTCAACTCTGCTTCCTACCTGCCTTTATTCTAAATTAACCTGCCTCAACTCTGCTTCCTACCTGCCTTCCAGTGAGTTTTAACTGTTTCTACCTGCCTCCTAACCTGTATATGCTTAAAATTACGAGGAAGCCTACCTGTCTTCGAGCAATTTTACCTGTCTTCACCCTGTCTCCTGTCTGCATCCGAGGCATTTCGCCTGTCTCCTACGTGCCTCCAGTCTTCCGGAGGCAGGTTCAAGAGCCGTCCTTACCGAAAAATAAAAAACGATAATTTAAAAATAAATGCAGAAAAATTAAATATGCCTTCCCCCCGGGTTGGGGCGTCCCTCCAAAAAAAAAAAGAAATTAAAAAAAAGAGAAAAATTAAATATGCCTTTCCTGACACCTGAATCGGGAAAAACACACAAAAGCATGCATCAAAAACAAGAACGATGGTCAAAACCCTCCCATTTAAACGGAAGTTGTTCAGTGTTAAATATCTTCACAGAGTTATGACGTTATAGAATCACTTTTAGCCAATTAGCGCTTAGAAAAAAAATGGAGATCTCTCATTCATTGGAGATCAATTTTTTCCCAAGCGCTAATTGGCTAAAACAGCTCCTCCCACAACCATTCCCACAGAGCAAAACATATATGACGTGATCACGAATACTATTTTAAGGTTCTTTAAAACCCTGTCGTAAAAAAATATTGAATTGTTTTTAGCAATTAAAGCATCCGAATCTTGTAAATTTGCTCGAAGTATTTAAAAGGAATCGTAAACTTCACTTGGTTTTTGAATATTGCGATCGCACGGTGCTAAACGAAATGGAAAAGAATCCAAAAGGGTAAATCATTTAAATTTCTAAGATTTAAATTTAAAGCCAAAAATGGTCTGTTTGTGTAATTTTAAATAAAACACGGAAAATTGAAAAAAAAGAATAAATAATGAGAAAAAACACATATCGTATCAAGCAAGTCACTTCAAACAGCAAATGTTATGGTACAAATTTATGTATTAAAGTAACGTAAAAAAAGTAATTAAGAGGGCTTTGCTCCAACGAATTTTAAATATTAAGTGCGTTCGGGTTCCAAAATGGATTTTGATTGCAATTAAAATGCATGATTTTTTTAAATTAAAGAATAACCTTAAATAATAAACTATGTGAGTTTACAAGTTATTATATGGGTATTTCATTTTACTTAAAACCATTAATGTTTGTATTGTATGTTACTTCATGTTTTAACTGTATGTTCATGCACATATTATGTATGTTTTAACCTTAATAAATACTAAATTCTTTATAATTTGATAATTTATACATCTCTTTCTTTCTATTAGGGTATCTGACTTAATTTCGGCCAGGCCTTAATTTCGGCTACCAATTTAGGGTGTTAGAAAACTGGCTTATTTTTATAACACAAAAGAACTAGCACAAAAGTAACTGGATTAATGTTGAATAAAGTGTTTTTGCAAAAGTTTTTTATTTTCGTTATTCTGCATTATCAACATTTTCATACAAAAAGTGATTTTTTTGTTATTCTATTAATTTTTGCTTTGTGTTTAAACTGCATCAAATTTAGAACGAAGCACTATATAACCTTAAAATATCTTCTATTTAAGGCTAAAAGTTGTTAATTTTCATGTTTTGATATTTTCTTCAAAATCACTTTGCAATGTGTTTAACTAACAGCGAATTTTAAGATTCCGTTAATTTCGGCCACCTTTAAATTTTGGTGAAAGAACGAGCAGTTTTTTGTTGTTTTTAAATATCATCGTACCACTGTATTTATAAAGAATTTTTTTTTTAGCTCGTATGACTTTTTTGACGGATTTTTAAGCCAAAAATAAAAATTCAACAAAAAATACAGGTTATTAAAACTTGTTTTTTTAAGGTTTTGACATAATTATTAAAGCCTTGCTAATAACTATTAAAGTTTGCAAACGGGAAAAAATTAGGTTATATGTACCAAGAATAATACCTAAGGATAAATTTTCAACCTTTAAAAGCTTTTATTATTCGTTTTGGCAATAGTTACAACCAGTTTTTTCTAGGTGGCCGAAGTTAATGGCTCGCGCCTTAATTTCGGCCACTATAAAAACAAAACTTTAAGCCTCCACTGATCTTTAAGTGTAACAGAAATTTTAAAATTTTGCACTGGAGTAACAAAAATAGCTATCGTTTGATTTTTAGACCAAATTTTGGGTCGATTAGAAAAACCAGAAAAAAACTTATCCAAAAAAATAAAAAAAAGGTGGCCGAAATTAAGTCAGTTAGTTACCCTAAGTTTTTTAGACCTGAATATAGTGATAAATGAAAGAATAAGCATTCAATTTTCACCATAATACTTTAATGGTGATTTTCGTACAAATTGTGAATTTATCTATTTACAAAAAAATTACGAAAAACGTATTGCTAAACTATTAAAAGTTTGTTTTTTTTACTTAATCCGTTAAAATATTTTTAAAATAATTAGTTAAATCAGTTTAAATGCAAACACAAATTTCATCAATTTTGTTTTCGTTATTAATTGAAGATTTCTAGACATTAATAAATATTGTACAGCTCTCATGAAAGAAAGACTATAGTGTGGTGTCTTGGTATATATCAATTTACTTTAATTTTTTTTTTATTTTTAGAGTGAATGAGAAGTTGACCAAGAAAATTACATGGCAGCTTCTGCAAGGTCTTCATTTTTGCCACGCGAACAGTTGCATTCACAGAGATATTAAACCCGAAAATATTCTTCTGACCAAAAACGACGTCGTCAAAATTTGTGATTTCGGATTCGCCAGAATATTAAGTAAGAACTCAAATTATATAAAAATATAAATTATATAAATAAAGAGTTTCTTTGTGTACGTGCACATATATAAAAGAGTTGTTTTGTAATGTATAGTAGTGTTGCAAAAAGTTACTTTTACTTTTACTTAAAGTAATAAAAGTATTGGATTTTGGATTACTTTTACTTTTACTTTTGCTCGACTTTTGAAATTTCAATTACTTTTACTTTTACTTTTACTCGACTTTTGAAATTTCATTTACTTTTACTTTTACTCTTACTCGGATTTTCCACGTCAAATACTTAAATTAATTTAAGTAAAATTTAAGTAATTTCAATAGGTAGATTCCGTATGAGCTTGTTGAAAATAAAATGGCCGAAGATAATTTTTTAAGCCGCTAATACGCTAAAACCATTTATTTTGACTAAAAAAGTTATTAAAATGACAATTTATACATAAAATAAGCAAAAAACTTTAGAACGGAGCTATGGAGCTCCAAAAACCGGTGTTTTGCTCCGTTTCAAAATTACTTTTATTATACTTTTACTCTTACTTTTACTAAAAAAAATTGGTTTTACTTTTACTTTACTTAAATAAAATTTTGACCATTACTTTTACTTTTACTTTACTTAAATTAAAAAATCACAAATTACTTTTACTCTTACTAAAATTTTTCGAATTACTTTTACTTTTACTTAAAATAATCCAAATTCAATACTTTTTACAACACTAATGTATAGTGATGGGCGGAACTGCGGAACCCCCGGAACACCAAAACCGGAACCTGGATGGAAATTTTCCAAAAATCCGGAACAGGAACCGGAATTCCGAATTTCGCTCGGAACATCCGGAACTCGGCTATCGCACTGCGAAACCCCCGGAACACTGGAACCGGAACCAGAACCCGAATTCAGATTTTCCAAAAATCCGGAACATGAACCGAAACCGGAATTGTGATTTTCGAAGAATCCGGAACAGGAACCGGAATCAGGATTTTAAATTTTGCCCGGAACATCCGGAACCCGGAACCGGAACTGCCCGTCACTACTAATAGTATAGGTCGATATCGGGCGGTGTGTTGAGGATTTTTTATGTCGGCGTTTTTTTTTTGTCGAGCCTAATTTCATAAAAATTTTTTGTCTAACCAAATTCCTTAAAAATTTGACTTTCTTACAAATGACCTTCTGGTAAAATGACCTTTCGGGTAATTATTGACATTTGGACTAATTGACCTTGGTTTTATTTTTCCTGAAGTTCAGCGAAACCTAAAAATCAAGCTAAATTTATAGATCGTCAATTATTTCGAATATCAAATTATTACCCGATGATCATGAGAATGTCATTTATCGAAGATCATTTTACCGAAAGTTTTTTTGCGATGGAAAAATTAGTTGACTCGACATTTTTATCTACATTTCACTGTATACGGGATTGAAATCTTAGATACTCATTGGAGATCTCGGCTCTGAAACTGAATCTATTTGTGTGCATCAGTAAAGTCACATTATTATAATTTAAAAAAAACTGTGCTGAGTAAAATTTTTTCACAATAACGTAAAACTTATTTCAAGGTTATAAAAAAAATATAAGACTACATATGGGGCTTTACGTCTGAAAATTTTTTGGCAGATTGCCCATACTTTTCTGAGCTCAAAAATATATAATTTGTTAGGGGTAACCTACCTGTGTCGGGTACCCCGAGAGGTTAAATGGGGTCAATTTCACGATTTTTGCTAAAAATTTTTGTATGGGGGACACCAAATGCATATTTTGGCATCATGCTCAAAAACTATTTGAGCCACAGGCCTGAGACTGGGGGGATTTATGTGGAAATTTAAGTCCGACATTTTGGTGATAGTCTCAAAAAAATCTTGATGCCCTAAGGCACTGCAATGGCTGACCCCTAAAAAAAACTTTTGACACAGCCCCTCTACATAGGCGAGTAATATATCATTTTAAAGTTCTCGGCGTGCTGATTTCAAAAATATAAAAAAATTTGCTCTAAATGGTCGGGTAACTAAAATACAGACCCCTTTGTACCCCCAAAATTAGTAAGGGATGATTTTTTTGTTTTTATTATTTATAAGCCGAGTTTATATTCGTTTAAAAGCTCTATGCGTGCTGATTTCAAAAATATTAATTTTAGACTAAAATTTTTTATGATTACCCGATTACATACCCCCAAATACCCCCAACTTTGAAAAATGGTAATTTGGTCATTTTTTCATTTTAAGTGACATGTTTATACTCATATGAAAGCTCTCGACGGACTGATTTAAAAAATATATGGTTTTTTTAATTTTCTTCAGTGGTTACCCATTTTTGCACCTTTCAATGTACCCCCTAAAATTCTTAAGAGGTGATTTTATTATAATACCCTCATGTTTATACTCATATCAAAGCTCTCGACACGCTGATGCCAAAAAATTATTTTCCACTCGATTTACCCAATGGTTACCATTTTTACAACCTAAATGTACCCCCAAAAATTTTAGGGGTTCTTTTTATATATTTATTATAATACCCTCATGTTTATACTCATATCAAAGCTTTAGACACGCTTATCCCAAAAATATAAATTTCAACTCGATTCACCTAATGGTTACCATTTTTACAATCCATAATGTACCCCCAAAAATTTTTAGGGGGTCTTTTTTACAAGTTTATTATAATACCCTCATGTTTATACTCATATCAAAGCTTTAGACACGCTGATCTTAAAAATATAAATTTCAACTCGATTCACCCAATGGTTACCATTTTTACAACCCATAATATACCCACAAAAATTTTAGGGGGTCTTTTTTATATATTTATTATAATACCGTCTTGTTTGTACTTATATAAAAACTTTAGACACGCTGATCTCAAAAATATATATTTCAACTCGATTTACCCAATGGTTACCATTTTTACAACCCATAATGTACCCCCAAAAATTTTAGGAGGTACATTGTGGGTTGTAAAAATGGTAACCAGATGAATCGAGTTGAAATTTATATTTTTGTGATAAGCGTTTGGTCTAACAAAAAAAAAAGCTTTTTTTTGATATGAGTATAAACAATGAGGAATGTATTATAATAAATATATAAAAAAATAATTTTTTAGACCCCTCCCTAAAATTTTAGGGGGTACATTATGGGTTGTAAAAATGGTAACCATTAGATAAATCGAGTTAAAATTTATATTTTTGGGATAAACGTGTCTAAAGCTTTGATATGAGTATAAACATGAGGGTATTATAATATATATATAAAAAAGACCCCCTAAAAATTTTTAGGGGTACATTATGGGTTGTAAAAATGGTAACCATTAGATGAATCGAGTTGAAATTTATAGTTTTGGGATAAGCGTGTTTAAAGCTTGGATATGAGTATAAACATGAGGTTATTATAATAAATATATAAAAAGACCCCCTAAAAATTTTTTGGGGTACATTATGGGTTGTAAAAATGGTAACCATTGGTTGAATCGAGTTGAAATTTTATTTTTGGGATAAGCCTGTCTAAAGCTTTGATATGAGTATAAACATGAGGGTATTATAATAAATATATAAAAAAGACCCCCCTAAAAATTTTTGGGGGTACATTATGGGTCGTAAAAATGGTAACTATTGGGTAAATCGAGTTGAAAATAATTTTTTTGACATCAGCGTGTCGAGAGCTTTGATATGAGTATAAACATGAGGGTATTATAATAAAATCACCTCTTAAGACTTTTAGGGGATACATTGATGTGTGCAAAAATGGGTAACCACTGAAGAAAATTAAAAAACCATATATTTTTGAAATCAGTGCGTTGAGAGCTTCCATATGAGTATAAACATGTCACTTAAAATGAAAAAATGACAATATTACCATTTTTCTAAATTGGGGGTATTTGGGGGTATGTAACCGAGTAACCATAAAAAATTTTAGTCTAAAATTAATATTTTTGAAATCAGCACGCCGAGAGCTTTAAAATGATATATTACTCGCCTATGTAGAAGGGCTGTGTCAAAAGTTTTTTTTTAGGGATCAGCCATTGCAGTGCCTTAGGGCATCAAGATTTTTTTGAAACTATCACCAAAATTTCGGACTTAAATTTCCACATAAGTCCCCCCCAGTCTCAGGCCTGTGGCTCTAACAGATTTGAGCATGATGGCAAAATATGCATTTGGTGTCCCCCATACAAAGATTTTTAGCAAAAATCGTGAAATTGACCCCATTTTACCTCTCGGGGTACCCGACCCAGGTAGGTTACCTCCAACAAATTATATATTTTTAAGCTCAGAAAAGTATGGGCAATCAGCCAAAAAATTTTCAGACGTAAAGTCCCATATGGTAAAAAGTTAGAAATTTGGCCGAAAAAAATCGACCGTTAATTTCGACAATTTCGGGGCTAACCCCCCAAAATTTTTGAAAAAAATTTTTTAGGAGGTAGCCAAAAGTACAAGGTTTTTTCTAGTATCGCTAAAAAAACAGAGAGTAATTTAGTACCATTTATTTCAAGCAATCAAAACTGATCTAAGTGAGAAGGTGAATTAAGATCGGTTGCCAAGGGGCGCTAAATTAGTTTGATTTCATTGATTAGTACAAAAGGCATATTTATATTCCTTTAACAAATAAACCAGTCGCTGTCACTCGCGGTTTATCAACACAGTCCCTTGCGGTTTTTAAGCCGGAAGTTAATATATGGGTGATTATCTTACAGTGTGCCGGTTGTCCTAAATATTAAAAAATGAGATGTTTTACTACGCGTTATCTAAACACTTACTGGAAGTACCTTACCTATATTTTTTTAGTACTGAGTGGCAGCTCGTAAAGATTTAATGATTTTTAAATACCAATACCAAAAATATATAACATAATAAGAAAAGAAAAATATGCGTCTTCATATATTGCTCAGACACATTGACTGCCCTAGATAGGGCGCGCCCTAGTTAGGGCATGCGGATGTAATAATTTTGGTTTCGTTTTCGAAAGAGTGGCCCTAATTAAGGCGTGTAACAGCTCTTACAAGAGCGCGCTAATAAGGGCGCGCTTTTATTAGGGGGCACCCTAGTTAGGGCAGTCAATGTGGCAAAGCAATACATAAAGTCACATATTTTTCTTTTAGTATATGTTACATATTTTTGCCAATATCTCCACCTTTTCTTAGTTTTCTATTAGTTGAAAAGCAGTCAAAATCAGCATTTTAAAATAAAGCGACACATCCAGTATTGTTGTTTTAGGTCCGGGCGATGTGTACACGGACTACGTGGCCACCAGATGGTACCGAGCTCCGGAGCTCCTGGTTGGGGACACGGCTTACGGACCCCCGGTGGACATTTGGGCCATCGGTTGCGTGACGGCAGAACTCATTACCGGGGAGGCCCTTTGGCCCGGTAGATCCGATGTGGATCAACTTTACCTGATTAGAAAAACCATGGGTAAGCCTAGTGATGGTCAGCTCCGGTTCCGGGTTCCGGATGTTCCGCGCTAAATTTGGAATTCCGGTTCCTGTTCCAGATTTTTAGAAAATCTCAATTCCGGTTTCGGTTCCTGTTCTGGATTTTTGTAAAATCTCAATTTAGGTTCTGATTCCTGTTCCGGGTTCCGGATGTTCCGGGCAAAATTAGGAATTCCGGTTCCTGTTCCTGTTCCGCATTTTTGGAAAATCTCAATTCCGGTTCTGGTTTCTGTTCCGGATTTTTCGAAAATCTCAATTCCGAGGGTTCCGTAGTTCCGCCCATCACTAGTAAGCCCTGCCTGTCTTGTAAAATTCCTAAGTGTGGGGGTAACTGACTCAAATTCAGCCAGCCTTAAT
This sequence comes from Microlaimidae sp. YZB2_3, assembly GCA_030248175.1. Classification (NCBI taxonomy): domain Eukaryota; kingdom Metazoa; phylum Nematoda; class Chromadorea; order Desmodorida; family Microlaimidae; species Microlaimidae sp. YZB2_3. Next base: position 2,091 of record JASAMX010009057.1, on the reverse strand, counting down.
TTCGGCCACCGGCTGTTATTTTTGCCATGCGCAAAGTTATTAAATGAACTGCGTATAAGTAGGACCCCTATACTCCATGAGTATAGGGATGGACATGTATAAGGCATGGAACTCCATGAGTATAGGGTCCATAAGTAGATACATATGTAAGGGTGACGGGAAAAAAGCACCCGTCGCTAAGGCGGAAAAAAGCACCCAAAAGGCGCGCATAACACATATCGTGCAGCGTAGTGTTGTGATAACTACTTAAGTAGTTAACTATTAAGCCATGAAACTACCTTTATTTTGGGTAACTACTTAAACTACCTACTTTATTTTCAAAGTAGTTAATTACCTACTTTCAAAAATAAAGTAGTTAATACAAGTAGTTAACAAAGTAATTACAAGTAGGGCAGAAAGTAGTTAGCGGATGTAGGCAGAAAGTAATTAGTGAAGTAGACAGTCAAATAGTTGAGTGTTTTAAAAACAATAAATATCCTGCGGGGTGCACATATTACAAAAAAAACTAAGCTGTTTAAAACAAAATGTGAAAGCATGCATATATATATATCCAATATGGTAATTTGCACGCGCAGAAGGTCTTCAATAAAAAATTCATATCTGGGCACTCGACAGCGATTTTATACACACGGTGCTTTACAGTTTATGAACCCAATTCAAATTGTAAATAATGCTTTAATTAAAGTTTTTTTTTAAAATACGTCATAAAATAGATGGTTGAAATAAAATTAGACTATCTTTGATTATTTCTTTTAGTTAAAATAGAACAAAAATCTGTTGGGTTTTTATTTAATCTAGTGTAAAAAAAGGTTATTTTTTATTGAAATTTTTAAATAAAAAAAAAAAAAATTAGATTTTTTTACAAATGGATTGATCATATTTATTGTGAATCCAATGTATGGTTTAAAAAAATATTTAAGTTAAGAAGTATTCGAAAGCAATCATATTTGTTATAAAATGCATAGTGAACTAGGGGTCAGCCATAAACTCTTGTTTTTATTATAAAGGTGAACTGCGGAGTTGAACTTTTTGTTTTTGATTTTTACTCCTTTCCTGTCCCTAATAATTACAAAATTTTTTCAACAAAATATCTCCAGTGGTTCAGAAGTTATAACTCCATAAAAATGGTGTTTTTTGACAATTCTGTAAAATCAAAAAAAGATTGCTCAAGAGAATAAGCGACAAATTATGCACTCAAAAAAGCGACTACTTTCTACTTTAATTTGACACCTGATAATTAAAGTTTGGTGCAGTTTTTGTCAACATTTGTTTTTTTGGAAAAAAAAAAACCCGCAACTATTTTGCTAAAAAATCCAAACACGGCAGCAATTTGATGAAGTTTGCCCATCATTTTTTCCGTCACTTCGTATTTATAGCAAAAAATCCCGGGTGTTTTGTAGGGGAAACGCAATATCTCGACAAATACTGCACCAATCTTAACGATCAAGGAATCAAATTAAAGTAGAAAGTAGATATACGCTTTTTTAATGCATAATTTGTAACTTAAATCATTATACCCATTGAGCAAGCTTTCACGTACAGAATTGTCAACAAACGCCATTTTTTTGGGGGAGGAGGGATCATAACTTCTAAACCACTGGAGATATTTTCTTGAAAAAATCTTCCTCGTCGGCTATTGGGGCAGGGGTAAAGTTTTCACAAAAAACATCAAAATCAAAAGTTCAACTTTGCACCACACCTTTAAACATAATTTGCACTCTCCCGCTTCCGTTCTACCCTTTAACAAGATGATAATAAGACAAAAAAATGTTAATATATCGTCTTTTTTTAAACCCACCCCAAGTGGGTTATTAAGTTTAAGTTTTTGAGTTAACTTTAGAATAAATTAATTTTTTTTTGTAAAAAACTTCCTAATTTTAACTGTATTATATCTCAACTATCTAGCAGTCTTAAAAGTATTTCTAACATAAATAACTAGCAAAAAACCAATAAAATATGAAAATATTAATTATTAAATGTGACAAAATTTTTTTTACATTAAGAATTCGAATTTTAAATTCTACTAATATTTTAATATAGGTATATATTTGGTTAAAAAATTACCTACTTAACTACTTACTACTTAACTAC